>PVKB01005497.1:62550-95023 GCA_004027205.1 Ctenodactylus gundi | reverse complement strand
AGGAAAAGGTTTACGTCAACGACAAGGTGGCTTATGCCTTGGATTAGATTTTAATCCACGTTATTCAAATAATAATATATGCAACTTTCCAAAAGGAAAACAAAAACTCAAGAGCCCTGTGTTGGCTTAAGTTCTCACCACCTATTGTGGCAGAGTCCGATAATAATTCCGTAATTCTCATTTTCACCGCCTTTCTTTCAGTGAATAGAATTCCTAAGGTTTCACCTAGTTGCCTACGTTTCCCAGCCTTCCTTGCTAGTGAGCATGGTCACATGACTGAATCCCAGCCAGGGAGAAATAGAGAGGCCGGCCTCACCGCAACCTACAGCCGCATCACAAGCCCCCAACAAAACACGCAAAGTACCTTAAATTGAAAATTATTACACCTAACTTACGGAACACGAAAGCGTGTCCCTACCTTAAACGTGCTAAGAATGCTTACGTCAGCGTATAACTGGGTAAAAACGCCTAACACAAAGCCTATTTTAGAATAAGGTGTTAAAATTCTCGTGGAACGTTTTGAATTCTGAGCTGAAAGTGAAAAACACGATGGTCGCCTGGGTACTTACCACAGTTTGGTGAGTTGTCACCCCGGGATCACAGTGCTGGCGGGAAGCTCCGGCTGCTGCCTCTGGCCAGCACGCTGCTAGCACGGCGAAGACCAAAGCCACAAATGCAAGGACGGTTTCTCCCAACTGCTCATGGCTTTCACATCAAAGTTGAAAAGTCACAGTCAAACCCTTGGAAATTGGAGGCTGTCTGCCTACAACTTCTGGTTTTATTCTCAGAAACAACCTGCCTGCCCTTCGCGTCCTCTGCGCACCTTCTCACAGCGGGGAAATCCAGCGAGGGACGACGCGCACTCCAGCCTCAGGCCGCGTGACTGAAGGCAACAAATAGCCCAGGACGTCACTAGTTACGTCACCAGCTGAAGCCGCACCACCTGGGGGAGTCATGGACATGCAGGCTCAGGGCCTAGACCAGCTGAAGTTACCTTCACTTTAACGAGATCTCCAGGTGATTCACATTCACATCGAAGTACGTTTTATGGTACTGAGGATTGAAGCCAAGATCTTCATTTGAGCTATATTCCTCGCTGGTTTATATTTTTTAATATTTTTTATTTTGACGCTCTCGTTAAAGTCACTGAGTTGCCCAAACTAGACGCAAACTCCCAAAATGCTGTGATTACAGTCATGCGCCACTATGCCCGTCTTCACACCAACGTTTGAGAAGTATTGATCCTGGAGAAGGTAGGGCAACAGCCCGAAGGAAGTTGAGTCTCTAAAAGACCCCACACTCTCAAACCACCTACCGGCTCAGACTTTTCTAGAGAAGTAGACTTTCTATATTTGCGTGTGTGTGTGCCACCTTTATTTTTTCCTCTGCTTGATCCAGGATACCAACTCTATTAATACGCAGAAACGTAAAACGTGACATAAATCTCCATCATAACTGCTTTTCTGAACCTACAAAGCTGTGCTTTATTTTTACTTTATTCAGGACCACTGCCAAAGCTAGATCACGCCACCATCATTGTGATTTTGAATAGTTAAACTAATTCTATGCCAGCCCACAGTCATTAAATTAGAGCAAATTTAGAAATGAAATAAACACAATGCCAGAGAATCAATAAAAACCCAAATGAACAATTGTTTTATATGATGAGGTAGATGTTTTTCTGCTGGAACAAAATCATTCTTCATAATACAACTATGTAGCTGATGCTTCTCGCAAACGCCTTTTTTGCTTGGCAGATTTATTCCACCATCTGCTTTGCGGCAGCGTAATTCTCTCCTCAGTTGCCTTCATTTGAAGTTGAATGTTGAGTCACCATTAGCATCAACACTCATAATTATTATTGTCCTTTTTTTTCTTTCAGATGGGGAAGCAATGAAGATTGACCTTGGGGCCTTCACACTGAACTGCATTCCCAGCCCCCTTTGTGTGGTTTATTTGAGTCAGGGTCTCACTAAGCCACTAGGTTGCCCAAGCTGGGCTCAAACTTGCAATCCTTCTGCCTCAGCCTCCCAGAGTGCTAGGAGTCATGGTTATCATTTGACTTCACTTGGTGTCACTCATATATTAAGTCACCTATGTTCCTGCTCACCCAAGACAATCAAAGAAGCACCACTTAACACCAACGATCTTATAAATACAACTACAGACAATTTGGAACATAAAATGGTCCTCCAGAAGGTAAGGAAAATAAAATATGTATTCATTCAATGAAACTGTACACTAATATTCATAGTAGGTTTATTTACAGTCGTCAAAAACTGAAACAACCCAAGTATCTTTCAATAAGTAAATGAGAAATAAACTGCAATGCATCAAACAGTGGAATAACAGCAACAAAGAGAAGCACTGATGTGCACAGCTTGGGAGGGTCCCAAGTGTGTTACACGTGGAAAAGGTCTACCAAAATCTATCTGTGCTGCGTCCTTCCTATGCACATGAAGTGTGACCAAAAAAATGGTGGATGTTTACATCTTTTAAAAGCTCATTATAGTAAAAAGCACATTGCCATTAATCCCCTCCAAATACTTCCCCTCTCATCGAACACACTCGCCCCAGCATTTTCTGCCGCTTTCTGAAGCAGTCCTGGACGTCCTCTTTCATGTCGTTAGTTAGACTACGGTGGCTACCTCAGTGTTCTGCATTTACTTAAAATGTTTACCTTTCCTGGTCATCTGGACTTTGAGAAAGAGCCAGAAGTCATGCGGTTCCCAATCCAGGGAATAAGGTGGCTGAGGACACAGCATCACGTTTTGAGGAGGCTGCCTTAGCTTTGTGTGGCACGTGGCAGTGGTCTTAAAACACTCACAAAAGAGGACTTCTAAATTCCATTTTGGAGAATTTGAGAGCACACAGTGTCCCAACATGGAAGCAAAAGGAGAGTATTCTGAGAGAGATGAACAGCAATGGGCCTTTTACTATATTCTTGGTTTTTGTTCTTTGTTTTTGTTTTGTTTTTGTGGTGCTAGGGATTGAGTCCAGGGCCAAGCTACCTTCCCAGCTCATTTTTTGTTTTCAGCTTTGAAACAGGGTCTTACCAAATTACCCATGCTGGGCTTGAACTTAGAATCTTCCTGCCTCTGCCTCCCAGTCTACTGGGATTATAAGCTTGTGCCATCAGACTCTGATTAAATCTGTTTATTTTTATTTTTAAAATTGAAGTATTAACCATATATTTTGATCAGTCCTTGAACATACTCATGATGAAGTTTATAAATTAGACACAGTAGGAGTAATAATAAAATAAAATAATGGTAACAATTTTCTCTAATAAGAGTTATGTGAATGCGGTCTGTCTCTCAATATATGGCTGTATTGTATTCATTCTTATGATGATGTGAGATCCTGCTTGATGAGACAAAGTCACTTAAGTGGCATTGTGGTGTACCATCAGCCTGCGACATAAGGACTACTTGAACACAAACACTGAAATACCTTAACAGTCTGCTGACTAAGATAACTGATAATACAGCATGGATACGCTAGACAAAGGGATAATTCATGTCCAGGCAGGACAAAGCAGGATGGCCCGACATTCCTCCACATCACTGAAAGTTACCTGATATTTAAAACTTACAAATTATTTCTGGAATTTCTATTAATATTTTCAGAGTATCTTGACCACCAGTAATTGAAACCACAGAAAGCAAGACCTCAGATAAAAATAGCAACTGTAGCGAAGACTTAAAGCGAAAATATGCAACATTACCAAAATTAGAAAGCTTACACTAGTCTGTTCCTGGAGAGAAAACAGCAACTAACTTTACACAATTGTTACACTCCCAAAGCTCCTTCCACGGCTCCCAACAGCAACACAGTAAAAGTCAGGTTTAAAACTGGTTTTGAGGTAAGTTCAAGTTTACAGAAAATATTCATGATTTTCCACTCAGACCATTCAAAGTAACTGTGATACTTCTGATTTATCTCAGAGTACAAAGCTTTTTGCCTGTGTTTTTGACCTTCGCAGTAGCAGGTGACATGTTTAGTCATGTTGGAAGCAGAGGTTTGCTTTTATTGCAGGACACCCACGATCTGTCCAAAGCACCTTCACTTTAATCTCTGGCATGACAGGGTCTGCCACTGCCTTTTCTCCACCAGCCATTGTGACCCTGCTGTGTTTGCTATTTTATTTTCCACAGCCTGTGACATCATGGATAATGTAGTCGGCAAACTACAGGATTTGGTTACCACTTCAGGTAAAACTCCAAGACAAATTAAGTAATGACTGAATAGTGAGAATTTAGAATATAAAACTGCTATCATTCACTGCAATATACAAAGTATGTTTCATGTGTTTGTCTGGTTCCATCCTCACATCACGAGATAGGTATCACCTCCATTCTCACACATGGGCCTGAGACCTGAATGCAGGAAGTCTTCACTCCAGAGTCCACATTCTGAACCAGTACACTGTGCCCCCTTTTAGAGATTTTGGAAGCATTAAAGTTTATTAAGGAAAAGCCAAGCCTAATCTTATTACCTCCTTAAAAAGAATGTCTAAATTTACATATGTGACAAATAGAAGAAACTTGGTTTTTAGCAATTGACAATATTTTTTAATGAGCAGAATAACTAATTTGAGATGAGATCTAGAAGCCAAGCCACAAGACACAAGGACAATTATATGTAGGGATGCAACACTAGGAATTGAAGCATCAGATGAAAAAGCCAGACTGTATTTCCATTCCATTTCTAGGGCACTTACTGTGGTTTTCTCCATATGTGAATCTAACCAATGAAATTCTCCCTCACAACCAGTCCCCAGTTGGATACACCCAGAGCCAATCCCGTACTCTTGCACTTGGCCTGGAGTAAGAGTGTGAGAGTAATCCTGCAGGAGGCAACAGAGATCACAAAATAACCCAGAACTAGAAACTGCTCCACAGGACCGGCTCAGATCTCAGGCCTCAAAGAGACCAAGAAGAGGGACCTAAAATTCCAGCACATATAAACATAGGGTTTCATAAACTGCCCTTTTTTTGAGAAACAAAATCAACATTTAAAAATCCATAGCTTTTCTATATACCAGTAATGAAATAGCTGAGAAAGAAATCAAGAAAACAATTCCAAGCACAATAGCTTCAAATAAAACAAAATAAAACTAGGGATCAATCTAAGCAAAGAGGTAAAAGACCTCTACAATAAAAACTACCAACTGCTAAAGAAAGAAATTCAACAAGAAACTAGAAAATGGAAAGACTTCCTATATTCATGGATTGGCAGATTAATATTGTTAAAATCACCATATTACCAAAAATGATCTACAGATTCATTGCAATCGACATCAAAATTTCAGTGGCATTCTTCACAGAACTAGAAAATCATTCTGAAACTTGCAGAGAAACACAAAAGATTCAGAATACCAAAGCAATCCTAATCCAAAAGAGCAAGGCTAGAGGCATTGCGATATCTGATTTCAGATTGTATTACAAAGCAACAGTAACAGAAACAGCATGGGACTGACACAAAAATCTACATATTGGCCAATGGACTAGAATAGAGGACACAAAAAGCCCACATAACTATCCTCTATCTGATCTGGACAAAGGAGCCAAAAATACATGTTGGAGAACAGACAGAATCTCTAACAAATGGTGCTGGAAAAACTGAGTATCACTTGTGGAAGACTGAAAACAGATTCCAATCTCTCACCCTGTACAATTCAAAACAGATCAACACACAGAAGACCTACATACAAAACGTAAAACTTTGAAGACGCTAGAAGAAAACAGAGGGGAAATTTTTGAACTCATAGGCACAAGCACTAACTTCCTGAATAGGACTCCAGTAGCACAGGAACTAGAAGCAAGAACAAGAAATACGACTATATCAAATAAAAAAGATTCTGCCCAGCAGAGGAAACAGTCAACAAAGAGAAGAGAGAGCCTACAAAATAGGAGAAAATCTCTGCCAGCTACTGTTCAAACAAAGAATTAACGTCTAGAACATATAAGGAACTGAAAAACTTAGAGCTTGAAAACAAAAAGCCCTGTTAATAAATGCACAGATGAATTGAACAGACACTTCTCAAAAGAAGTATAAATGGCCAATATGTAATGAGAAAACCTTCAACATCTTTCACCACTAGGAAAACGCAAATCAAAACGACATGGAGGTTCCATCTCACCCACCAGAATAATTCTTGTCAAGAACACAAAGCAAAATGCTGGTGAGAGGAGAGGAACCTTCCTAACCTCCCTGCAGAGGTATAAGTTAGTGAGCGACTATTAAAAAGTCAGTGTGGAGGTTTCTCAAAAAAAAAAAAAAAACTGAAAACTGAATTACCACAGGACCCAGCTATGCCACTCCTTGGTAAATAAATAAAGACGTTAGTACAATAAACTCACTGTAGCCGCAATATAAAACAAGATTAGATGTCCATCAACATGTGAATGGACATATATATATGAGTATTATTCAGTCATAAAGAACAAAATTGTGTCATTTTGTAGGAAAATGGTTGAAACTTAAGATCTTGATGTAAGCGAAATAAGTCACTCAGAAAGACAAGTACCACATGTTTTCTTTTATATGTGAAATCTTTAAAAATGGCATGAAAGTCGAAGGAAGATTTTATCATTAGACAAGAGGCTGGAAATAAAAGTGGGGGAGAGGGGTAAGGGAGAATAACAGCAGGGATGAATAAGGTCAAAATGTGCACACATGCATGAAAATAACACATTGAAACCCAATATTTTATAAAATTAATAGGGACTAATTTAAAAAGAAAGAAAGAAGAAAGAAAGAAAGAAGGAAGGAAGGAAGGAAGGAAGGAAGGAAAGAAGGAAGGAAGGAAAGAAGGAAGGAAGGAAAAATCTGCTCTTCTTCGCCTCACCTGCCCCAAGTGCTACAAATCAACCACATTGCCTAGGCAAATGGCAGGAGAAAAGAAACAGAAATAGGAAATTTCACACACCCAGATCAGTGGGGTAAGCTCACTGGCTTTAGGACCACCTGTTTTTCAGGACCAGAAAAGCAGCACCCTTTGTAGCTTTGTTTCATGTCCACCGCCTAAAGGATATTAAGTATGTATTCACACAGAAAAACAAACGAATCTGGAGAGTGTCGGAAAAGCAGAAGGCTGCTGGCCTTGGGCTGCCTCAGTAGTTGGAGTTTGCAGGTAATGAGCTGCAGCCTAACTCAGCTGAAATCGTAGACATTAGGAGGGTAACAAATAGCCAAGCTCGGCTGAGCACAGGCTGCAAACGGATCAAATGCTGTGCTGTATTCAGTCAAGCTATTTCTAATCTTTACTTCCATGTTTCTGTCTATAAATATTCAAGCTTTGCAGAGAAAAAGCTCTGTGGACCTTTTTTGGTTCTGAGTGCTGCTGAATTCATGAATCATTCTTCACTCAAATAAACCACTAAATGTAAATTGTTGAAAGTTTCTCTTTTAATGAGAAATTTGCTAAAAAGGACTCCTCTTGTCTCTCAGACACAAATACCCAGAGAGAAGCAAACGTGTGATCCAAAGATGATGTTTCATTTCCCTTCTGTTCTCTCCAGCTTTTGCTTTAAGCACCTGGGTTGGGGGTGGGACAGGCTGATTCTAAGTGCAGACCTGTCAGCCCACTCCCGCCACAGAACCTCACATTTTGAGAATCCTGAGACTCATTAACTCTGGACATCTGAGTTGCAGAAGGTGAATCAGCTGAAGAGATTCAAAACTTCCAGGTAATTTTTATATTGTAAAAAACACAAACCCTAGAATGAGGGCTCTGACCTACTGGAATCTTCAGTTTGAATCCAATAAACAATGTTACTTTTACAAAAAAAGAAATTCCTAGGACCAGGATAAGGTGTCCCTGCAAATGCTGCAATACAGATGCAGACTTCGGTTTCTTGAGTCCACAGTTTGTAATTAAAATAGGCATCTGGGAAAGCTTTCCTGCCTGGGTGTTTGCAAAGGGCTGCAGAATGACGTGCGTTCACCTGGCAGAGTCAACCTCTCTACTGCTCTGTAGATAACCATCACACAAAACACATGTCAGGCCTTACAGGGACACCTGAAGAGGCCTCCCACTCTCTTCCCTATGAAAATGCACTGAAGCCACATACACTCTTTCCCCACACACCCCCAAATTCCTCATTGCCACCCAAAATAAGTCCCTTCAGCCAGCAGTCTGCTAGCTGAAAGCCAGTGGAGCCATGTCTAAAATGGCTGTCTCTAGCAATAGAAAGGCTCTAGAAACTGAAATGAACCTTTCAAGAACAATTAACCCAGTTCAAGAGACCCATGGGAATTTTGCTGTTTTTAATTTATCCAAGGTAATAAAGCCCCTGTGGTGAAAACCGCCATGAACTAAAACCCATTGTCTCTAGTATTACCAGTTTCTTTTTTCTTTTGCAATACTGGGCATTGAACCCATGGCCTTCACACAAGCTACATCCCCAATTCATTTTTTATTTTTCATTTTGAAACAGAGTCTTGCTAAGTTATCCAGGCTGGGCTTGAACTTGTGATCCTCCTGCCTCAGGCTCCCAGAATGCTGGGATTGTAGGCTGAAATTGCATGCCTGACCCAGCTCCAAATTACTGATACTAACCATTCAAGACTCCACTCCATCAATTAAAATCCTAACTAGAAGAAAAATAAGTACAAAGCCCAAACTAAAAAATTTCCCTGCCTTAATCTTCCCATGGATTAAACAATGTCCCAAGGCTCCTGAACTTTTCCAATACAATTTCTTGGAGAAAACTAGACTCTTACCAAGTCCTCCTTTCCAATATGATCAAGAGTACATAAGGATTCTTCTGACCGTTTTACCCAACAACATTTCCTCATCATGAACATCAAGGGGAAGTTATCTCAGATTATCCCAAACCAGGTACTTGAAGCAAAAGGGGCCACTGTCCTCTGGGCTCCCAACAGAAGACACAGCTCAAAGATGCCCAGGCTTTAAGGTGTGAGGGTCTCCAGGATAACATATGGGGTTCATGACTCCTTCCAGCTCTGTGATTCACAAAGCATTGGGAGGAGGGAGTTATTTAGGGGGATCATCTTCGATGATTTCAGGGCACGTAAGGGCTGTTGTGCATAGGTATGAAAGTCTTCAAAACAAGTAATTTAAGACCCATTAAGCTTCCTCACAGAGAATCTTCTGGAATTTCTCAGGCCATGCCCCATTCCTTCAGGCAGAAGCACAGGTTGTACAGTCTTCCAGTTACAAGAGACATAGATCATCCTCATCTTTTGTCTGGCTCCTTGATCAACACCCCATGGTGTTCCTTTATGGCCGACTGCAAGAAACCCATAAATCTTACCCTGTAAAGATCTGGATGCTACACCTCACCTCAGCTCAGATTAATTAGGTCTGACTAATCAATGGCATTAATATATCTAATCTATCAGAAAGGAGAGAATGACAAAGCCATTAATCCCAAAAGGAATGAGCTGCATTTTTCAGACCTGCAAGAGTGTTTTACAGTCTGTCACTCACCCCTTCGGAGCCCAGCAATGCATAAACATAATTGTCCAGGTCACCACGCTAGCTCCCACGTCACCTGTTTATTATAAGCTCCAGGTGCAAGATTTCTGGCCCTTTCTGGCAGAGTAATACTGGTAAAGAAGATACGCTATTTCATGCCATCTCATAACAAAAGTGAGATTGCTTCTGTGTTCCTTTTGAGTACTTCATTCATTTGTTCATTTATTCAACAAATATCTATACACTAGGCTGTCTTCCAGGTCCTGGTGAGACACGAGAGAATAAACCAGCTTGTCCTCAACTTCACATCTTCTGAAACAGACTGAACAAATAAATGGGCGATATTGCCCAGTAAGCAAGCCCATGGAGCCCACAGAGAAGCAACCCTTACTTGGCCAGTCAGGACTCCAAAGGGTCAAGGGCAAAGAGAAGACAACTGAGGTAAAAATCCCTTTGGTAGGGAACAGCATGTGAAAGGGAAGAAGGTGTGGTTGGATGGAGACCGGATGTGGTTTAAAGGACTAAGTGAGAAGCCAAAGAGAAAGACACAGGTCAGACGACAGTGGACAAGGAGATAAGATTTAACCCTCAAGGCAGCTAAGTTATTAAAAGGCTTTAAGCTGCACTCATTCATTCATTGTACAGTCCTAACACATGAACCATAAACAACTGCAAAGAGGGTAAGTGACATCAAGAAAGCAAAGCAAGCCAGGCATGGTGGCACATGCCCGTGATCCCAGCACTCTGGGAGGCTGTGACAGGAGGATCACAATTTCACACCCAGCCTGGACAACTTTAATGACTTAGAGAAATCTTATCTTAAAATATATAATTGTTAAAAGGCTGAGGATGTAGCTCAGTATGAAGGCACTGGATTCAGTCTCCAGTGAAAAAGCAACCTAGAGAAGTTAGAGTAGGTGTGTGGGTACCACACAGTGCTAAGGGGAAACAAATTGGGGAAATATGGCGTGGGGAAAACCTACTGAAGGAAAAGTCAGGAGTCTCCTCGGACAGAGGACTATTACCTAGGCTCTACAAAGAGCTGAAAAAAAATTAGCAGTCCCCAAATAAAAGACTCAGTCAAAAAATGGACAACAGAATCAGATAATCCTCAGAAAAAAAGAAGTAGGAGTGGACAATAAATTCATTAAAAGAAATATTCAGCCTGGACTACATGGTGAGTTCAGGACCAGCCTGGACTACAGACGGAGACCCTGTCTCAAAAATTACTTAATTAATTGAAATAAAAAATGTTCAGCATCTTTAGCCATAAGGGAAATGCAAATCAAGCACCAGCGCATACTCACTGGGCATGGTGGCACACGCCTATCTATAATCTCAGCACTCAGGAGGCTGAGGCAGTAGAACTTCCATAAAGTCTAGGCCAGCCTGTGCTACAGAGTGAGACCTTGTCTCAAAAAAAGTGCTTTACCACATGTGTGATTCAGTTCTTTAATTAATAAATTTTTAAAAATTTCAAATTATTCCAGTGATCAGCCTACTTGGGGCCAAGACTATCATTCTCTTTTTGTCGATCTTACTCCCCCACCTCTACTGTACTGTCTAGCCCCTGGTATCTAGTAAGCAAGCAATAAGTAGTGATTGAGTAAACAAATACTCTGCATAAAATTATCTGAATGGCTGAAATAACCAATAGCTGTTATTTCATTATATTCAAGTCCAAATTCTTTCTTCTAGACAATGTGGTACAATGTTGAGGGAATGTCAGGGCTGGAGGAACGGCACAGTGGTTAAAGCACTTGCCTTGTAACCACAAAGCTCTGAGTTCAATTCCTCAACAACACATAAAGATGAGTATGGTGGTGCATTCCTATAATCCTAGCACTCAGGAGGCTGAGGCAGGTTGATTGTCCTGAGTCCAAGGCTAGCTTGGGCTACACCAATGAATTCAGGACCAGCCTAGGTTACAGAGCAAGACTCTCTCAAAAAAAGAAAAAAGAAAGAAAAAACAAAGTTGAGAGATCTCAACTATTCCAAAAACCTTGAGACCACTCAATATTTATTTCTATTAAAAATTATTATTATTATTATTATTATTTTAGGCAGGGTCTTGCTTTGTAGTTCAGGCTAGGCCTAAACTCACCATGTAGCTCAGTCTGGCCTCAATGACGTAATTACTCCCCACTACAGCCCAGTTTGTTTGGGGCTGGCTGATCATGCCCTGCTACAATCTTGGCAGTCACGCAGTCAGTGACACAGAACTCCATTTCTCCTCCTCCCTGTGTTTTTGTGTGTGTTCAATGTACATCCCATGAAATGCAAAATGAGCCCACTGAATTTTTAGGGGAAGAACCAGGAAGTAAAAGAACAGAGGAGCTGCTTGTCGGTTATCATCTTTCTGTCTTTAGCTAACATCCGTTTCCCAATTTAACTCTGCTGAGCCCACCTCCCTACTCCACGCTACCTATCCTATTATCTTCCATAACAGTACCACAGAAAAACAAAATAAAATGTAATATAATATATAATATAACATAACCTAATAAAATGATAAAATAGAAGCAGCAGTCAGGATCTGCTCTAGTGCCTGTACCTTGCAGGAATATGAAGCCCTGCACCAAGACAAATGGTATAACTGTCTCTGGGCCACAGCCTAGCTACAGGAAGGTAGCAATGCGTTTGGGCGCTACCCTGGGAGACAGATGCATTAGCAGCTAGTGAAGAATTTGATTCTCAAAGGGAAAATAGAGGAATAAAGTCACAGGAGAGACTCTACATGCTGGGTTTCTTTCATATAATTTCTCTTTGTTAAAATAGAACAATAAAAAGATGCAGGATAAAAAAATTAGCCATATTTCTTAAATTAATACATCAATAAACTGTCTTAATAACAATGTGTATCTTTTGCAGTTATTTTTCCATTTACTCTCCATTGTTTACTTTTAAAAACTACTGTTTCACTTCCTTAAAGTTTGAACAAAATGAAACCTCCAGGTCTGCTAAAATGACAACTAAAAATACTGAAAACATCGCATAAAAGGATTTTTGTTGTTAAGTATGTGACTGCGCTCACCAGAACAAAAGCGGGAAGAAAGCTGAGAACCCTACGTGACTGGGAGGAAGAGGTGGGACAGGGAGAGACAAGTAACGGGGAGCAGAAGGCATCGGACCAGGAGTCAACATCTTGGACCTCACTGCAGAACAGCTGAAGCTAGGCCCGGCGCAGATTTCACGGCTAAATACCCAACTACATATACATGTATGACATAGAGTCTGTAAGTCACGAAATAAGCATTAGTATTATTCCTAAGCTAGTGATTTCTTCAGAGTCTTTGAAAATAACAAGCACAAATTGATCTTTTGCAAAATATCTCCCCACGCAAGCTGTATGGATTTCACAGAAACAAAAAATATCGTCACTGAAGATGAAGTCAAAACTAATTAAATAATAAAGCATGCACACAACTAATTCGCCATGGACAAGTTGGTAGAGATGATAGAGATAAAAGAACCTAAAACAACATGATAGGTATATTCTTAAATATTTTAGGCGCTTTTTTATTTTTAATTTTCATTTGACAAATAAAAATTGCATATGTTTATTATGTACACTATGTTGTTTTGAAATATGTATATAATGTGGAATGGCTACATTGGAGTAATGAGCATTCAGATTAATTCATATTTATCTTGCTTAGCAAAAACATTTAAATCTACTCTTGTAGCAGTTTTCAAGAACACAATACATTGCTATTAGTTATAGCCATCACGTTATACAATATATATTCTTAAAGATTAAAGACACAAAGGGAGAAAAAACACCAAGGTTAAAGAAGAAAAACACTCTGTTACTGGCTCACTAAAGGCCAAATTTGTAAGTGTTGCTTCTACCCACAGCTAGCCCAAATCAATGAGTGCATTGTAGTAAATAAGAAAAGAGCTTATTCAAAGCCAGCCTGGGGTAAGCAGAAATCTCCAAAACTGTCCATCTCTCCAGCTTGCCTGTTTGTGCCAGAGATGTGCCCAAGGGGAAGGAGTATCACAGATTTAAGGTTAAGGTTCCATTTAAGAGTAAATGGGAAGTTTACAAGCCACTGCTAGGAACTTTACAGTGTTGTTGGGTGATGAGTTTTCTCGATCATAGGCATTTGCACACTCTTGTGCCTGAAATTTCTTTGTTGTCTCCCCAGATCCCTCCTCCTTGAGGTCTAGATCAAGGTCTTGAGGGGAGGGAGTATTTTCAGGAAGTTGTGAGGGGAAGTCCTTAATCAGAAAGGAAAACTGGCTTTTCCTTCTTGTGCTGGCACTGGGATTCTCAGTTTTAGTTGCTGAACTGGGAGGAGCTGTCAGGGATCTGGGGAGAAAGTGAGGGGCTTCTTGACTTCTAAGTTTAAAATACTATCCTGCTGGTATTATGGGGAAATGAAAAAACACCTGGAAAGTAATCAAATAACATGACAGAATCTATAAGAAAAAAGAGTAAAATTAAAAGCTCTTCTGCCACATACTGTAACATGGGTGGACCGTGACTGAGGTAGGATAGGCAGAGAGATAGGTAAGAAGGAGAAAAGAAAAATCATAATTTTAAAATTGTATTTTTGATCAAGGCTGCAGCATCAGGGCACAGTTCTAATTTTTAAAAAGCAAATTCCTAAGGGCCTGAGCCACAGAGCTGATACCTGGGGCCTGGGCCTGGGCCTTTCACCTGTAAATTGTGCCTGTTCCTACCACCTTCATCTTCAGGAAGCACATTGTTAACCAAAAAAAAAAAAAAAAAAAGCATATCTCACCTCCAAACGAGTGTAAATGGTGTGTATTCCAACACAGCCCACCAAATGGGAAAACTCCACAAAGAAAACTCCACAAAGAAAACTCATTTTAGGGACAGCTCCAACTCCTTCCACTCTCATCGCCTGTAAAGGAGCTAGCATTTCTGTCCCCTGGGAAGGACTACCGCCTTTCACCTGCAAGTCAGATCCCCTGTTTCTATGTATTCGCAAATCCCACAGATGTCCACCCTCACAAGTCCATATATACTCAACTCTGGCTTTCCCCATCTCATAAGAGTCCATCCTCTAAAGTGTGTACTTTTGAATTTCTACCTAATAATTCATTCCTGAGCCTCTTACTGACTGGTTCTGAATGTTCTCCCCCCCACCCCCACCATGTAATTGATATGTATAGATGCAATACATAAAGTTTACATTGATCTTGAGTGTTTTGTGCAGATACACATCATGACAAAATTACAAATCCTTCTCTTCTCCCTTTTCAACCCTCCCACCCACCCTATCCCTCCTATTCCCATTATTCCACTGAATTAGTTCTAAGAAATAACTGTGATCTGAGTTTCTCATATTAGAGAAGCCATTCGATATTTGACCTTCTGCTTCTAACTCAGTTCACTGAGCATGATGGTCTCAAGTTGCACCAATGTACCTACAAAAGCCTCCAACCTATCTGTCTTTAAAATAAGTAGTATCCCATTGTGTAGAAATACCACAATCTGTGTATCCATTGGTCTGCTGATGAGTATTTTGGTGGCTTCCACGTTTTAGCTATCATTGGTTGTACTGCTATGAACATGGGTATACATGTATTTCTGTTACATATTGTTTTTAACTCTTGTGGGAAAATTCCCAGAAGACGTATTGCTGGATCAAAGGGGATATTTATTTCCAATCTTTTGAGAAACTTTCATACTATTTTCCATAGTGGTTGTACCAGTTTACATTTCCACCAGCAGTGCAGGAGGGTTCCTTTTTCCCCACAGCCTTGCCAGCACTGATTGCTGTTTGTGTTCTTGATACATGCCATTCTTTCTGGAGTCAGATGGTATCTTAGTGATGTTTTGATCTGCATTTCTCTTATGGTTAAGGATCATCTTTTCTTGTATTTACTGGCCATTTGAACTTCTTCATCTGAGAACTGCCTATTCATTTTCTTTGCCCATATTTCAATCGGATCTTTGATCTTGAGGGGCTTTCTTTTCCTCAGTTCCCTATATATTCTGGTTATGAGCCTCCTCTCTGAGGTATTGGTGGTAAATATTTTTTCCCATTCTGCCGGTGCTCTTTATATACATTGTTGATGATTTCCTTTACCACACAGAAACTTTTTAATTTGACATAATCCCATTTGTTAATTCTGGGGGCTATTTCTTTTGCTTTTGGTGTCTTGTTAAGAAAGTTTTTGCCTACTTCTGTATCTTTTAGATATTTGCCTAATTTGTCTACCAGGAGGTTCAGTGTTTCAGTTTTACTAAGTCTGTGATCCACTTTGATTTAATTTTGGTGCATGGTGACAGGTGTATGTCTACATTCATTTTTCTACCCGTATAAGTTTGGGTTCTTCAAAAGGCAGAATTTACAGATTTATAAAAAGGATCTATTAGGAAGGCTTACAAATCTAGTGACAGAGATAGTCTAAGATGTCTGCTCAGCCACGAAGTAGATCTTCCGTCCGGGACTGCAGGATAGCCAGTGAGTTGAGAGTCTGCTGCGAATCTCGGTTGTTCAAAGAACAATGGCGAAGACTGGAGATCAGCGACGGGTAGAGAGGCGCAAGTCGAGACTGGAACAAATCTGTGATGAAGATCTGTGATGCGTAGCAAGTAAGCAAGTACACAATTGCAATGGCAAGAGCCTTCCCAGAGAAGCTGCAACAATCTTCCCTCTTCTTTCCTTTTGTACTGTTGGAGTTCCAGTTGGACCTCCTTCATCTGGATGGGTGCTCTTCCCTCATTGGCTGGCCCACAAATCCCTCACACTCGAATGCAGGCTGGTTCTCAATTCCCAATCAAGGGGTGGTTCCCAAATCCTAATCCAGGTGTGGTTCCTAATCCCCTTAAATTGCAATAATCCCTTCAATAGTCATACCGCATGTGGATGTTTAATTTTCCCAGCACCATTTTTTGAAGAGGCTATCCTTTTTCCAGTGTATACCTTTGTCTCCAGTCCTAAACATTCTTTTTCTATAATAGGAATCAGTGAATCTATTTTATGGGGAGGAGGGGTGTATTGCCCCCCCCCCTTTTTTTTTAAATACAGGATCTCACACTGTAGTCCAGGATGGTGCTGTGACCTTGCTGTGTAGCACAAACTGGCCTGAAACTCACAGCAATCCTCCGGCCTCGGCTTCCCTGTTGTGATTACAGGCATGCACCATCGTGCTCAGCTATTTAGAAGAATTGAGGAATCAAACCTAGGGCCTTGTGCATGCTTGTCAAGTGCTTTAACCACTGAGCTATGTCTCAAGACCCCAGTTTACTTCTTTAGTCTACTTCGTGGGTCCCTTGTGTTGTGTCCTGGGTTTTCATGTACCTGGAGTTGTTTTCCCTGACTCTCAAGCCAATATAGAAAAAAGCAACCAGAGTCAAAGAATTCACAAAGCAAACGTAAATTTTTTAGAAAGAAGTAGAAAGCACACAAAGCTTCCCATAGGGAAGGGGGACCCAGAGCTGAAATTCATTTTTCCCCAAGCAGGGAGGCCTCCGTTGTTAATTTTTGGCTTTTCCTTCATCTTCAGCCCAGGGATTAGGCTGTTGACCTGGGTTGGTGAGTGTTTCCCCAACTTGTCTTCACATATATGGAATGGAACTGGATTGGCTGGAGCCGGATGATTATGTCCTGCAGCAATCTCGGCAGTGATGTGGTCAGTGACATGGGATTCTGTTTCTCCTCCCTTTGTTCTCCTATCAGTGTTTGGTACAAATCCCATGAAATATGAAAAGTGCCTGCCAAATACTTCAGGAGGAAAAGGAACCAGGAAGTAGATAAACAATGTGTTGTGGTTTGGACTGGGAGTGTCCCCCAAAAGCCTCATGTTCCTATACTGTGTAGGATTGGGAGGTGGGTCCTGGCTGGAAGAGGCAGATGCTTGGGCTTGACCTGGAGGGGCGTGTGCTGGTTTCGTTCTTCCTCCCAATCTCCCTCTGTACCACCATGTTGTGAGCTGGAGCTCTGGCTCTAGCCCTGCCCCCACTCCAGCCCTTCCGTGTGCTTCCACCATTTTCCAACTGCCTTCCTGTGAATGGACTATGACCTTCTGAAACTATAAGCTACAGGAAATCTTTCCTCCCTAAGTTGTGGATGTCAGATATTGAGTCACAGCAACAAGAAAGTTACTAACACACCACCTTAGGGTAGACCTTGGGGAAAAGCACTGTGCCTCGATGACCAGACCTGCCTGGGCAAGTGTCAGTTTTGTCACTATTGTAAAAATATAAATCTGACTCTGCTAAAGGTTGAACTCATATAACTAGCTACTCTTGTTCTAGTTTCTTGATCAACAAGAGATAAAGGCTGATTCTACTGAGGCTTGCTGTGCTCTGTATCTACAGGGAAAGAAGGTGCTGACTGAGGGATTCACTGTATCTGGCCCCTTGGCCATTCAGTTCCTTTCTCCTTAATTGAGATTGACAAACTTGCCCTTTTGTTTCAATATATCACTGCCATGACTCTGGCTAAGACAAGGTCTCCACTGTGAGAGATCTAGGGAAGCAGAAGCAGAAGAGGGAGGTAGCGCCACCCAATTCACCCTTGAACTCAGAGAGGCAATAAAGCAGCCGGCGACTCTGTGTGATGGGAGCAGCCGATTCAGAGCATTTCTCACCTCCCTACGGCCAGGCAGCAAGCACGACCAGCCCTGAAGAGATACACTGCCTCCAACTCGGTGTGATCGTCTTCCAAGAAACAGCGCCAGATTAGTGAGGGAGTAAGTTGCTAAGGCAAAACTTCGCATTTTGTTTCAGTTGGGGAGGCAAAGGCTTTACAAGCTTCCCGTCCTGTCCCTTTCTTATCTTCCAAATCCTGTTTACTCATCTGAACTCTGATCATTGCTTCCTGTTTCTTATTCTGCTTGAAGGGCTTTTTTTAGCCTCTCCAATACTTTGACACAGATGACAGTGACCCATTTCAGGTTTTCGAACATTATTATTTATGGGGCAATAAGGAGTTCCTGTCTTTTTGCCATAACCCTGGGACACGTAAGTCTCCTGCACAGTTCCATTTTTTAAACTTTTTTAGACAAATCTTTCACTTCTTTCCTTGAAAACTTCTGAGATGATCATTATGTTCTAATATTCAGGAACTTTGCCCTTAAATCTCTTGCCATCTATCACAATGATGGCTTCCTTATTTCACAACACCTTATCTGAATAATCACTATGAGTCCTAAACATTTCTTGATTGTTGGCACCTAATAACATCAAGCACATCATTCCACTCATAGTGCAAGGACAAAATTACAAAAGTGATTACAACACGTTAGTTTCTCCAGCATGGCCTCTGAACTGTGGCTATGGAGAATCTACAGTTTATAACAGTAGAGATTAAAAGGATACACATTATACAGGATGTGGTACACATGTGTAATCCACCCGCTAGGGAGGCTGAGACACAGTTGAGGCCAGAGTGAGTTCCAGTCCAACTTGAACCATCTGGCAAGAACTTGCCTCAAAACAAAACAAATGAACAACAAAAAAAATAGCTGGGTGTGGCTGCGTGTGTCTACAATCGTAGTGCTCTGAGAGGCCCAGGCAGGAGGATAGCATTCAAGCTCAGCCTAGGCCCAGCAAGATCCTATCTCAATGCAAAGGCCCTGGGTTCCATCCCCAGTGCAGGAAGGGAAGGAAAGAGACAGAAAACAGCAACAAAAAGCACCAGCCACCAACAACAAGAACACTGCAATTGCTTAAAGACTTACACACACACTTACACACACCTGCAATAGGCCTGGGCCCTATTGCAGAGATGCTAATTTAACTTAACCTGATTTAGTTTCTAGTGTGGGATGGTTTAAGATGTCGGATAAGGATTTTCCAAGAACCACTGAGACAGCGCCAATGCAGAAAGGAAGGACATCCAAACCCATCAATTGACGCATGACACTTTGCCTGAGTTACCATATTTGACCCTCTCCAGCAGCTGTGAACTGTGCAGATTATTAACTCCATTTTGTAAATGAAGAAACCAAGACTCAAGACCCAAAGATCTAACTTTGCACAGCTCTGAAACGCAGAACTGGAATTTGGAACCTGACCAGCGAAGGGAGGCCGTTCTCCTCCTCTCTGTGTCGCTTAGCAAAAATCAAACTAAACTGGGCTCACACACCAGATCACAACTTCCTGCAGGCCTGCAGCAGTTCTTCCCGAGTCTCCCGATCCGTCACCCCTTGCTTCTGCCTGAAGGAGGGCATGTGGGTTCAGTCAAGTATTGAGGAGAATCTTGCTAATAAATCTTTATAGAAAGCACAGGCTAGACATGAAAAAGAGAAAGCAGGGATTCCACAGTCTCCTCCCTCTCTGATCTCTCTTCTCTTTCTCACTGTCCCGTGGATCTTTCTCCACCTCTCCTGCCCACCACCCAGGGTCCCACCTCCCTCCTGGGAAGTACAGTGACAGAATCTTACTAAGTATCACTGATCCTTCATGGAGCCCTTTGATCCCAGAATTTGAGTATTCTTGGCAATAAACTTTTCTGCTGCCTACACATTCGATGCACTGTTATTTTCCTCAATGCTTCACGTTTTCCCCTGTTTGCCAAAGTCTCCTCTTAAAGTGAAAAGGGATATTAAGGAGGAAAAGCTAGAGAAAATCCTTTACGGCCTTATAATTGATAATGAGTAAAGGTAATAAGTAATGAAAGCCATAAGCCTCTGGTCTACCTTCTCCTGCTGCTAAGGGAAAGCTCTTCTCAAACAGGGGTCACCCAGACTCGTGTACATGCCCTGCCCTACACAAGAAACACTGGGAGGGGACAATAAGTCAAAGGCCTCAGGAGCCTTTGGTCTTATCAAAGCAAGACATATTAGGTGGCTCCACACCCAAGAGTACACTCTGGTTCTAACTTAAACAAGAGTCACACTTGCCAAGTGCTGACAACTACCCCATCGACCAAGTCCTCAGTGACACAGGGAAACAAGTTCTTATGTGTCATTTTCCATACCTGCTTTCTCAGCAGGCCCTTTATCTACCTCTTCATCCCTTTTTCCTCCTTCCTGCTTCTCACCTAGTGCCACCACTAGGCCATTTTGTCTGAGGTTTGACATGGCAGTATATTAGTCAGCATTCTCCCTAGAAGCACAGCTAGTGTGTGGTGAGGACCAACAAGTTTGACATCCACAGGGCCAGCTGGCAATTCCAGGACGATGTCTTGAGTCTGAACCAGTCTGGAGGCAAAATTTTTTTCTCTTCAAGGGACTTCAGATCTTCAACTAGTTGGATCAGGCCTACCCACAATAGAAAAATAATCTGCTTTACTAAAAGTCTACTAATTTTTTATGGTTTTTAAAAGTACTTGCACAGCAACTTCTATACTGGAGTTTTGCCAAACAGCTGAACACCACTGCCTTGCCAAGCTGACACATAAAATTAACCAACTCACTGGGTGTGGTGGCGCACACCTGTCATCTGAGCACTCTGGGAGGCTGAAGCAGGACTGAAAGTTTGAGCCCAACCTGGGCAACTTAGTGACTTAGCAAGACCCTGTCTCAAGGTAACTTTTAAAGGGCTGGGGATGTAGCTCAGTGTCAAGGCCCTGCATTCAAACTTGAGAATCACCAAAAATAATAATAATAACAGCGAAATAACTGTCACAACCAGGTGAAGAGAGGAGTTACAAAGCATTGATCATACACCGCTGAGTGAAAAAAGGAAGTACTGCACCCTTCTGTCCACGGAAACCCTGAAGCCATTCTGAAGAGGACTGAAGGGAAGGAGAGAAACTGCAGCGAAAGCCCAACAGCAGCGATTTTCTAGAAAAGTACCAGCCCCATAGTGTTCATGATATCCTCCTCTCTTTTTCTTTCTTTCTTTCTTTATTTTGAGACAAGATCTCCCCTACTAGTCCAGTCTGGCCATGAACTCACCACAATCCTCCTGCCTCTGCCTCCTAAGTACTGGGATTAGAGGTGTGCATCACCAACCCCATCTTAGGTGGTGCTGGGGAATCAAACCCCATATCCTTGCACTTGCTAGGCAAGCATTGTAACTACTGTGCTATTCTTCTAGCCCTGAAACTCTCCTTCTTAAGCTGCAGGATAAATTCTTCATCTTCCTCTCTAGGTTTAAGCCATTCAACAAAGTATCAAAATTGCTCTTGAGAGACAAGAAGAACTGCAAATAAATCCAAAGTTCTATTCATGTATCACTTCACTCCTGTAATAATATTGCCAGCAATAATATTAACATTGTACTTTCAAAATGGTTTTTTGGAAATGTAAAATAAAGCAAATGAGTAGAATATACAAATGCTTCCAGGAAGCAAGATTTTCAATGTAAAAGAGATACACTTGTAAAACAAAAGTGAAGGAAAAAATTGTTAAGGAAAAAAATTATAATGGCAAATTGGACTTGCCAATTTGAACATACAACTGTATGCTTTAGAGTATATCTGAGTTTTGTCCACTAAAAGGAACTAAAAGAAATGACATCCCAGTAGAGATGAGCACAGCTAGTCCCCAGACTTGGCCTTTCAGTACAGTTTTCTACCAAAAAGACAAGGGCTTCTCAGAGAAATGGCTGGTATCGGGGCATACTCAGAGAACACAGACGATGAGCCAAGGGTGTCTTCTGGCAGAAACTAAGTGCAGAACATAAAGACGGGTTACAGCAAAAGAAAACAGGAGGAAAGCTGCTTGCTGGTAGCCACATGAGTTCAAAATGCCATGTGAACAAGCCACTCCACTCCTGGGTTTATGCCCTCCACCCCACTCCCCAAAAGATGGGCTCACTCAAGGCCAAATCACAGAACATCATGGTCAAAGCAAATAGCAGCACATCATAGTGAAAGCCTGGAATAATCCTAAGTGTACACCTATATTAGAACGATGCGTACACAACTGCACGCCACATGGAGAAGTTTGTAGACGTAACAAAACAAAAGGAAGTCGAACAAAACAAAAAAGAAAGAGTACATGCTGTATGCTTTCGTTTACATTAAGTTCCAGAACAGCCAAATTCATCAATCACTTTAGAAGTAACACTGGATGTGGGAACACATAACCATAATCCCAGTTACTCAAAATGCTGAGGCAGGATGATCACTTAAGTCCATGAGTTCAGGACAAGATTGGGCAATATAACCAGATTTTCTTTTTCTTTTTTTTTCTTTTTTTCTTTTTTTTTTTTTTTGCGACAGGTCTTTCTCTATAGTCTTGGCTGATCCTGAACTCACTATGTAGTCCAGGCTGGCCTCGAGCTCATGGCAATCTTCCTGCTTCAGCCTCCTGAGTATGAGGATTACAGGTGTGTGCCACCATGCCCAGCTATTAGGACTCTAATCACTGAGCTACACTCTCAGTCCCCAGCCATATTCTATTTTTTAAAATGGCTAGTGGCTATTCCTGTAGAGCATAAGTATGAGGAATAGGAGATATGACCAGGGCCTGTGGGCTACTGGTAGTATTCTATTTTTTTGTATTTTATATTTCAATGTAAAGTTTTACTTCACAACAAAAGCCAGCTGGAAAGGACTCCTAATGGCCACACTTAGTACAATTTGAGCATTAAAATTAGAAAATTATTGTAGCCTGAAATCATATAAAAATACTGACTCTTACAACAGAGGTGTGGAGGATAAACGTGACAGCTGTTTTTTACAAAAGAAGTCACTCACAGGCTAGGCATGTTGGTGGCATACACCTGTAATCCCTGCATTCCAGACGCTGAGGCAGCAGGGCCTAGCGCTTGAGCCCAGCCTGGGTTAGAAGTGAGTACTACACAGGAAGACCTGTCTCAATTTAAAAAAAAAAAAAAGGAATAAAGGAAAAGGAAGAAGGATCAGTCATAGGGGCTGGAGGAATGGCACAGCAGCAGTTAGAGCGCTTGCCTAGCAAGCACAAGGCCCTGAGTTCACATCCCCAGCACCACATAAGTCAGATCTGGTGGTACACACCTGTAATCCCAGCACTCAGTAAACTGAGGCAGGAGGATTGTCATGATTTTGAGGCCAGCCTAGGATCCATAGTAAGTTCAGGACCAGCCTGGACTACAGAATAAGATGCTGACTAGAAAAAAAGAAAAAAGAGGAAAAGAAAAAAAAATCACAAATGTAAAAAGAATAAAAAATTGAAGGTCACCATTTTGTAATTCCTGACATAGTAACTGATTCATGTAACTATCACCAGTGAAAGCCAAAACCATTACTTGTTACATAAAGGACATCTGTAGAATGCCAAAGTATTACCTCAAAGATCACTCACTTTTACACAGAGGAGCCATTGTTCCTTTGAAATAGACAGGCCCAGTGGTCTTGGCCTTAGACCAGTGTTGAATTTAATATCACAAATAATGGAACACTGTGGTGTTCTGTGTCTCCTGATATGATTCAAATTAATCAAGCAATATAACCTAAAACAATGGGTTTTTTCACTGCACTAGAATCACCTGAGATTTTCGAAATTCCATCTCAGCTACATCTGAGGTACATCTATGAAATTAGACCTATGAAGCAATATTTTTTAAAGCTTCCCAGGTGACTGCACGATACAGTGAAGAGATTTCAGACCCAAAAAAAAAAAAAATTACACACCTGAATCTAACTTGTAGTTTCAAGGATATAGAGGAGGTAAAACAGTGGTTCTTTTGTTTTGGTTTTTTTTCTATGGTATGAGTTATTGTTTTCAGACAGTATCTTGTTCCATAGTCCAGGCTGGTCCTGATCTCACTAATGTAGCCCAGGCTGGCTAAGAACTCAGGGCAATCCTGAGTTCCTCAGCCTCCTAAGTACTAGGCTTTACAGGCGTGCACCACCATGACCAGCTATTATGTAGTGTTGAGGGAATCGAACTTAAGCCCTTGCATCTACTAGTGAATAACTCTAATCACCCTCTACCCCCTTGCAAGGCCAACTCAGTGAAGAAGGTGAGTCTCATGAGCAGCCAGGGTCAAAGAGGTCTAGCATAAAGGCACCAGGCAACATCACGAGTTAGCAGACAAATGTCAAGTATGGAACATTCTCTAAAACCACTAGCCTGGGTTCCTCAAAAAGCCAACATCAGGGAAGAGGATAAATAAAATTTTCTAAAAGGTAGTGGGTGTGTTTGTTCAAAAAACATATAAATAGATATTTACAGAAAAATTGGGGAAATTTAAATATAAAGCTGATTTTAGATAGTTAACTTTCTTGATAAGGATAATGACATCGTGGTTCTGCAGACAAATATTTGTGCATGCCTGTGTGTGTGTGTGTGTGTGTGTGTGTGTGTGTGTGCGCGCGCGCATGTGTGTGTGTATGTGTGTGTGTGTGTGTTATAGAGAATTAACTCAGGATTCTCACCCGTGAGCTACATCTCTAACCCTTTTTTTTTTCTGAGATTGGATCTTGTTAAGCCACTAAGTTGCTCAGGTTGAGCTCCCAACTTGTGATCCTCCTGCCTCGGCCTTCCAGAGTGCTGGGGGTATAGGTGTGCCCTACCTTGTCTATCTCTATTCTTAATGAGGAACACTGAACATTGAGAAACGATGTGTCATGATATGAATGTAACTTACTCTCCAGTGACTCAACAACAACAAAAGAAAACAAGAGAAAAATAAAGCAAACTATTGACAGCAGTTAACTGTAAAGGTTAGGTAAAGCACATATAGGAGATCATTATAAAATATTTCAACTTTCCTATCTGCTTCAGATTCTTTGTAACAAAAAGGAGCTGGGGAGCTGGAGGAACAGCACAGCGGTTAATGCATTTGCCTAGCGAGTGCAAGGCTCTTGGTTTGATTCCCCAGCACCACATAAACTGGGCATGGTGCTGCACGCCTGTAATCCCAGCATGCGGGAGGCTGAGGCAGGAGAATTGCCACCAGTTCAAGGCCAGCCTGGCTCCTCACTATGAGCCTGGGCCACAGAGGGAGACCTTGTCTCAAAAAATAAAAAATAAAAAGACCTGGGCCCAGTGGTGCAGGCCAGTAATTCTGGGAGGTTAAGGAGAATTGCAAGTTTCAGTCAAGCCTAGGCAATTCAGCGACATAGCAAGACTCTGTCTCAAAATCAAGAATAAAAATGGGCTAGGAAATAGAGCCTCGTGTGAAGGTCGTGGGCTCCATCCCAATACCACAAACAAATCAAATAAGTGGGTTAGAAAAGAGGAAATTATTAAAGGAAGAGGAAAGGGTTGGGAAAGCCAGACAAAGAAGTTACTGGGCTTGTGACAAATGAAATGTTGAAGAAACAAAGGGAAGGTCGTCAGCCCCTGGCAGTAGGCAAAGACACGCCTCACCGACGGTGTTGCTCTAATCTCAGTCCGGGCAGGGCAGTTCACGCCAGTTTGGTGCCTGTGTTGGGGCCCCAACTGACTCATGCCTAGAGCATATAAATTACAATTTGAAAAAAGAGAAGGGTATCCTGGGTAGAGCACCATGCCATCAAACATGCAAGCACAGGTAAGTGCCCAAAGTGTCTAGGAGATGTCACCTGGTGTCGGGAGAAGAAGAGGGAGAAAGAACCGTCACGGCCCCACTTCTTTGCAGCACAAATTTTCTTTCAATGATTTGCCCATTTCTTAAAGTATTTTGAGGCTTTGAGTTTTGTTTTGGTTTTGATTTTGGTCTTTTTTTCTCCCTGTGGCCAATGGCTCCCTGTAATCCACTTGGCTGCCTGCCACTACAGAAGAACACCAGAACAAGCAGTACTCACCAGCCCCAGGAGCCTCCCTCCCCTTAGTAGAACCCAGTGCCCACCATGCCTCTCCAGACTTTACCCTAGATTCTGCTACTGCCACTGATGTACGGATATCCTGGAAGTGGCCCTGGACTACATGTGGTCCTGAGGCCACCTGGCAGTGTATAGGGACCTGATGCCAAGGAACAAGCAGCAAATCACTCAAGGCCCCTTCCCCAGGATTCTGAACCACAGTGTGCTCCAGGTAGAACTGCCACAGGCCTTTCTTTTTTTTTTTTTTAAGACAGGGTCTCTCTCTCTGTAGTCCAGGCTGGTTCTGAACTCACAACTGAGCCCAGGCTGGCCTCAAAATTGGGCAATCCTCCTACGTCAGCCTCCTGTTTGCTGGGACTGCAGGCATGAGCCATCATACCCAGCTTATATGGTGCTGGAGAATCAAACTTGGGATCTTGTACTTGCTAAGCAAATACTCCAGCTGCTGTGCTATTCCTCCAGCCTGATGTATGGCATTATTGAACAGGTGTTCATCAAGAGACTTAGCCATGGTCAGAGCAATACTAGTGCCTTCGTCAGGTTCTACAACCAGGACATAGCCCACTGGGCTACAACAGCCATATCAGGTTAAGTGGTTGGCAGAAACCTCATTAAGGGAGGCTTTGGCAAATCTTGCCATCACTGACCTATCGGTATCAGACAGTTAAGGGGAACCTCACTGGCTGATCTAGTCCTGGAGTTTAATCGTATTGGGAGCATTCAACCCACTGATCATATCAAAGGTGTA
This sequence comes from Ctenodactylus gundi, assembly GCA_004027205.1. Classification (NCBI taxonomy): domain Eukaryota; kingdom Metazoa; phylum Chordata; class Mammalia; order Rodentia; family Ctenodactylidae; genus Ctenodactylus; species Ctenodactylus gundi. Next base: position 68,217 of record PVKB01005497.1, on the reverse strand, counting down.
GCTTTGCCCACATCCAGCATAGAACCTGGAATAGCCAGGCCATCTGTGCTAAAACGAGGGACTTTCTTTTGGGTGTCCAGATCACAGGCTCCATAAGGATTTTTCCAAATCAGAGACTAGGAATCCCTAGCAGTACCAGCCCTTAACCTACCTTGTGCATAATGAATTTCTTATGAATGAATATACCCAGGGATAAACTCTGGATATAGACCTGAAAGTGAAGGACAGAGCACCCCACGTACACCTTCTGTACTCAAACTGAGTCCAGACCCAGTAAAAATTCTGATTGCAAAAACAGCCCTTAGGGCGACAGCCATTCAATGCACAGCTGGAGTTGTGAATGCTTACGTGGGAGGTGGGCTGCAGAAGACACAGGGATGCCCAAGCCCCGGGAAGACAGGCCCAACCCAAGCAGCCTGTCCAGTGACTGTGGTAAGACATCTCACACTTCATATAAGGAACGGGGCAGGACCAAGGTTGGTAGGCAGCAGCCTGAGTAAGGTTCGGACTATAATCTGAGTACAGTCACAAGGATAACTGAGCAAAGCCACAAGGAGAACCACTCCACTGAACGTTACCAAGGACTCAGACAGCAGTTCACTCGCAATAGCCAACACGGAGCTGAGGAGCGGGGCCAATGCCACCACTACACTATGAGGTTCCAGACTCTTTCCACAAGAAAAAAAGGCAGAGCAAGCAGAATCATCTGAGGCTGAGCCCAAGCCTCTCAGAGAATCAAAACAAGAGACCAAAAGGCTAAAGACCCTTCCACAGGATGCTCAGACACCACAGCTTGGATGAAAAAGGCTTCTAGTGGCTATGCATTTCAGGGGGCGGGAGAATAATTGTTTTTCAAGATGGCACATGGAGGGCCAGTGACACATGCAGTTTTTAAAAAATTTTATCAAGACCAGAGTAAGGACAGAGGAGATTTATTGAATACACGGGCAGAGACAGACTCTTGGGTGAGTTTCCAGAAAGAATCACACCTCAGGATAGGAGAAGGATGACTCTTAAGGGCTTCTGTTTTGGTTTTGTTTGTTTTGTTTTATTTTGTTTTGAGAAAGGATCTCACACTGTAGTCTAGGCTGGTCCTGAACTCACTAAGTAGCCCACACTGGCTATGAACTCCCTGCAATTCTCCTGCCTCACTCAGCCTTCCAAGTACTGATTAGAGATGTGTACCACCACACCCAGCTATTTTTTATGTAGTGCTAGGGAATCAAACCCGTGGCCTGTGCATACTAGGCAAGCATTTTAACCAGTAAGCTATACCCCTAGTCCTTCTGTGTTAATTAGATAACACTGTACAGCCAATCATAAGACCAAGCCCTTATCTCTTGCTCCCCTCTCAACACCTTGACCCTTTGCTGCCTCCTGGAAACTTCATCACCTTCGTTTTTAAACATCAGTGGGCTGTCTGAATGGGGCCTCTTTCACAGAGAGCTGACTCTTTGTCAAAGCAAAGCAGAGTAGGAATGAGCACCACAGAGACCAGGAAGCTAACAGTGACCTCGAAGGCCACACGCCGGGGTCAGAGGGGCAGACTTACTCAGCTGAAGATTGCCCAGCACTTTTAACTAAACCAGCCTGTGTGGTTTGGATCTGAAATGTCCCACAAAAGCCTCATGTATCTGAATATTGTGGAATACCTACATATTTCATGCGCTGTTAAGAATTGAAGCCTGGTTGAAAGGTGCAGATCTCTGGGGCTTGGCCCAGAAAAGACATGACCTGGAAGGGAATACCCTAGATCTTCTCTTCCTCATTAATTCAGCTTCCTGTCTGCCATGTTGTAGACGGCTTTTCTCTAGCTAGGCTTTTGCCATGTGCAGCCACCCATGAATGAACCTAGATGTTCTGAAACTGAGAGCTAAAATAAATCTTTCCTCCCTTAAGTTGTGAGTGTTGGGTACTCTGTTTCAGCAACAAGAAAAGTAACTATGACAGAAACTGATACCACAGAAGTGGGGTCCTTGTTGTGAATTTACCCAAGAATATAGTCTAGAAGTCTTTGGAATTGGTCTTCAGAAGTTTGCCTCTACTTCCTCTCCTATAGGCCCTCTGCCAAGCCCTTCCACCTTGGCCAGCCAACTATGCATGGACTGAGACCTTAAAACTGTAAACTACAATAAACCTTTCCTTCTTTAAGTTGTTGATGTCAGATATTTTACCCCAGCAACAAGAAAGTAAGACACTCTACTCATACCTACCCACCCTACTCACACTCTAACCTACTCTGCTCACAATTACTTGCCACACCCACCCATGAGTGTTAATTCCCAAACCAGGATCTCCCGCTCAACTCTCTTCCCAGATCTAGATCTGTGGATCCTACATTTCCATCTTGAACTTCAAACTTGCCACGCGCTTTCTTTTTCTTCTCTTCCTTTGTCTTTTCAGACTGGTCCTGAACTCATTATGTAAACCAGCCTGGCCTCGAACTCATGGCAATCTTCCTGCCTCAGCCTGTGGAGTGGGATTACAAGTGTGTACCACCACGCCCAGCTAATTTTTTGTGGTACTGAGAAATCAGTGGACAAAAAGCTAGTTAAGTGTTTTAACCACTGAGCTGTGCCTCCAGCAAAACTCACCACACTCAAAAGCCAAACTCACTTTTCCTCTTTCCCATAATAAATCAGCATTGTTATAGTTCTTATGTGGACTGGTGGTGAGGCCAGGTTAAAGAATCTCAACAAAGTTACAGCAAAATATAGAAAAGAAAGAACCTTTGGCAAATGCCCCAATAAAGGGATCTGCTGGACTCAGAGAAGAGGCATCAAGATTTGACCACTACAATCCATTCTATAAGTAGGAAGCTGAGCTAAAGAGTGGTGATTTGAGTGAAATGAGTCAGACACAGAAGATTAAATATGTTAAGTATCGTATGGTTTCTCTGACGTGGAAACCTAGAATACAGGCATTCTGTAGAACCACATGTGTGATAGCGGGACTTGGGGGAATGGAGAGGGTGTGGGAGGGGCAAGAATGGGAAGGGATTGTAAAATTGATGTGATATATATGTGCAAAAAATGCTCAAGTTCATTGTAAACATTACGTATTGCATATATGTATTAATAAAAATGGTAGAAATTTAAAAAAGAAAAAAGAAAAAGAAATCAATAGGATTCAGTGATTAGATTTCCCAGCCCCTCTGCAGGACCTTCGCACACATGCCATATTCTATTTTTTTTTTTTTTTTTTTTTTTTGGTAGAGGGAGGAAAGATTTATTTTAGCTCACAGTTTCGGAAGGTCTCACTCAGTCAATTCATGGGTGGGCAGCTGGAAAATGGTGGAATCACACCAGAGCCAGAGCCGGTGCTTCAGAGACAGAGAGCCTCACAACAAGACAGAACATCGACAAGTCTGGGAGGAAGGGCAGAACCAGCACATGCACCTCAGGTCAAGCCCCAAGCATCAGTACATCAGCCAGGCCCCACATCCCAACACCACACAGGATCCATAAGGTAGATGAGGGTTTTGGGGGACACTCTAGATCCAAACCACGACTTGCCATCCCTGACCCCTAAAAGATTCATGTCTACTCCCTTAAGCAAAAGGCATTTAGTTCTCCAAAAGTTGCCAAAGTCTTAACAGTTCAAGTGCTGTGAGCGACTATGGAAACCAAAAAGTTAAGCATTTCCAACATACAATGGCACAGGGGGAACATTTCCATTTCAAAAAGGAGAAATAGGAGGATAAAAGGCAATTGGATCAAAACAATTCCTAAACCCAGCAGGGCAAGGATTAAATCCTGTAGGCCCAGGTCTAGTAGCTAGGATAAACTACAGCAAGACTTGAACTCCAAAGGCCTGGGGTGGCCCCACCCCTATAGTGTGGCTGCTGGCTACAATATCTATCTTCTCTGCTTCTCTAACCACTGTGCCATTCCTCCAGACCTCCAACTAACACTTCTCTCAGCTTTCTGGTCTTCAGAGCTCAGATCAGTATTTCCCATCAAGCTCAGATTAGAGCACTCCAAGCCTTCTCTAGCTGTCTTCCTCAAATCTTTCCAAACTCCTCCTGCAAACTGGTTCCAAAGGTTTCCAAACCACACACACACAGTCAGGTAAAGTCACAGTAACAACCCCACTTCTCTGGTACCAATTTCTGTCTTAGTTACATTTTCGCCACTGTATCACAATACCCAACACCTACAACTTAGGGAGGAAAGATTTATTTTGGCTCACAGTTTCAGAAGGTCTCAGTCTGTCCATGGTGGGTATCTGAAAAATGGAAACACACCAAAGGCAAAGCCAGTGCTCCAGAGACAGAGATCCTCACAACGTGGCAGAATATTGGCAAGCCAGGGAGGAAGAACACATGCCGTATTCTTAGCTTACATACCACCCCTGCCACCTCTGTCCAGGCTGTCACCATGCTGCGTGCCAGCACACTCCTGCCAGAGAAGCCAGGTCTGCTGGAAAGGCTTCCCTGCGTTCCCATGTCTACTGTAAGTGCCATTCTCTTTTACTTCCACCAGCCCTGATATGCGACCTCACTAAAGCACCTGATTTTTAAAGTACTTATTTATGCAACTGACTTCTCAACAAACTCTAAGATGCTTTGTGACATGGGACCTTGTTTTTTAATGTATTTGTTAAATGCCTAGTCTATTCTCATTTACAGTAGGCACTCAGCAATTATCTATTTAAAAATTGACAGTTAAGTGGGCTGGAGTTAAAAGCAGTTAAGGCGCTTGCCTAGCAAGCACAAGGCTCTGGATTTGAATCCCCAGCACCACATAAGCTGGACATGGTGCACTCACCTGTGATCCCAGCACTCAGGAGGCTGAGGCGCCAGATGGGGCTACATGGTGAGTTCAGGACGACCTGAACTCCTGAGTGAGACCCTGCCTCAAGAAATAAATAATATTACTTTTTAAAATTGACAGTTATCTCAGTAAACTGTTTGCTCCTTTGTCTTTAAGTACTTTAGTTTCCAAATTATAAAGATCTCTGGCCAGGTAATAACAAGAATGAGAAAGAAGATTGTGAGGGTGAGTTATTGTAGGGAATAAATTTATTTAAAAATAGTCTTCAGCCATTGCCTTCCCCACTAGGAAATAAGCGCCAGCCTTGAAAGCAAGCTGGGGAAGATGGGGCCTTGTGGGTGAAGGCGTTGAGGCGCAAACAATCAAAAACAATCTCATTTTAGATATCAAGTGGGTTTTATTGGACTTACTGAAAATTTACCCATGTCATCACTTTCTAATTTTGTATCCTTTATTTTTTTCTTTTATTCACCTGAATGTACAGGGAACTTTCACCTATTTTATTTAAATTTTCATTTTTTCAAATTTTAACCACAAGTTAAATACCATTGGAAACCGGTTAGCACTGGTTTTACTCCAAAAGAGTAGGATCACTGAGATGTACTCCAATAAAAATATATGATATTCTACGTGCCAGAAGGTGGTAACTGCGGAAAGAGGAGGAAGCTGGCACCTTCTCATTCTCTGACAAACACTCCAGTGCTTCCAAACAAAAGGTCCTCTGTAAACAGAGCACTACTAACATGGAGGAATTCAACCTCAAAAGTAGGGATGGATCCTTCAAGCGCGGCACCCAACCAAGGTCCTAACCACTACACACACACACACACACACACACACACACACACACACACACACACACACACACACACACACACACACACACACACAC
>PVKB01005497.1:0-62450 GCA_004027205.1 Ctenodactylus gundi | reverse complement strand
CTAAGTTGCCTCTGGCTTGAAATCCTCCTTCCTCTTCCTGCCAAAGTGCTGGGATTGCAGGCATGCACAAACGAGCATGTCAAAAGCCCATTTCTTCAGAACACATTTACATGTATAACTTTTTCCTGTTCTAATTTTTTATAATGTGATATAAGTTTTAAGAAGAAGAAACAAAAAGGGCAAAACTAACAACATGGCAGTATTCAGATTAGTTAGAGCTAATTCCATTGTGCCCTCTTGGAAGCTGTGGTTGGTGCTTAGGAAGCCTCAGAGGAAGAGGCTGCTCTAGGACCGTTCGGGACACGATTCCAGGTAATCCTGAGAAATGCTCTGAAGGACACGTCCCATGTGCTCCCATATGCCTTCCAAAAGAATGTTCTCCTCTCATTCTCGGAGTCTCATTTGGCTGGTAAGGGCAGATGTGTTCTGCCAGTGACTAGAGCCGCCTTTTCTGGCTGTGGCTCACTCACAGCCATGGAGGACAGGAACCCTCAGAGGCTCACAAACCTGTGAACCAAACTTCCCAGTTATCTATTCAAGATTTCCAAGGTCTCACTCAAGGTTTACCTTTCTCAGCACTCTGTCTTAATCAAGACCAAGTTTCTGCTAAGCATGTAGTAGTAGAGAGCTTGCCCAGCATACATGAGGCCTTGAGTTTGATCCCCAGCATTACACAACCACACACAAAAAAGAACAATTTCCTAGGAGAACCTCCTCAGTGGCCTTTGAAGAAGGGCCCAGGGAGAGAAGCGGAGGCCCAGGGCCCTGTGAGTAGAGTGGGAAGGACCTTGAGAAGAAACAGGCTCACGGGGTGGGGGAACTAAGGCAAAGAGGATTAAAAACATTGAGTAACCTTTGAAGAATAAAGAAAAAGAGCAAAGTCTATAGCAGCTATTCAGCACCAAAGTCAAGAAAGCCGTGGCCAGCCAGAGATAGTGTTCAAAGAGTATTTTGAAAGATAAGAGAATTACTATAAAGGTACTTTTAAAAAGACAAATTTTTATGGGAAAAATTGAAATTCAGCCTCTAGTCTTCACTTATAAGGGACATAGAAGTACTCAAAAAATGGAGATGACAGCTAAGCCAGAAATAAAGTGAAAAAGTTGAAAGTCTTTGCATAGGGATAGCAGGATAATTACTTAAAGGCAGTAATTTAGGTCTAAAATGTCACTTCCATTAATTCTAAGTTTTATTGTAGTCTATTAAGGAAGAGTTCTCTGGGGATTATGAATGACTGCTTCTTGAACTGGAAACTGCAAAAACAATTGACATTTCTACAATCCTTAAGGAATAGGGCTTTGAGAAAAATGGCTTTTCAGAGGGCTATCGGAACATCAGTATCTGAAGAGCTCATATTCATCCTTGCTTTATATCAACCTCATTAATCAGCTCCCATTAAAGATAATGCCACATCTGTAATTATATGGCATAGCATTATATTAAATATTTAAAACTATGATATTTCACATTATCTTAGCTGTGGTGATGCATTGCCCCAATTTGAGTGCACACGTCAATTTTTCATAGATTTCCATCTACATTAATGGCCTGAGGGCATGTAGCAAATTAATAACCAAAGGAATAGAGACTCCTGTTTTTAAGTCCACAGTCTGTTGCTTAGCACATTTCCCCTCACTTATTTTATCTCTAAAAACTCATGCTACTTTCAAAAACTATACCTATCTTTCAGCGTCACTCTGCAGGTCTTCAGTTTCTCAAGCATTCCAACAGGACACGTGCCTATGGCTCACCTTCCATTGTGGCCTTCAACCCTGGGATGGGGATGCATCCCTAATCTCTCATATTTTGTGGCTTGCGCCTTTTGGGGATAAGCAGCTACTGGATCCTCTGACACCCCCCCCCCCAACCCACAGAAAGCCACTGCAGACTCTCCTGCCTCTTATCCTATAAGCCTACATAATAAATCCCCCTGCATACTTGTATATATATTTTGTATTAATTCTACTTCTCTATGGGACATCAAGATAGGGCTTGTCATGGAAAAAGGATTTCTCTTGATCTTTAGTCAAGAATTTTTGTGGAAGGGAACCAGTGATATAATGTAAGTTTACATGGACAAAGCCAAACCAAGAAATAAAAATCATGCATAAGAAAAACAAGCCCCCCCCAAAAAAAAAAAACCTGTGACAACTTGTTTCCTTGTTTGTGTTAAATTTTTTAAATCTAATCACGTAATTTTAATATCATATCACACTTGTCCACTGAGTCATCTAAATAAACAATGAATGAAAAAAGAAACAAAGCAATATAATACATGGAAATGCCAATAAAATCAATTAAAGTCAATCCCAAGATCTTGCTATAAAATTTAGCTTATTCACTTATTCTCCACTTTTAGTCTACAGCAAAATTCATCTGTAGAAAAATTCATCTTTATAAAGTTTCCAGTTGATCAACAGAGGCTTTTATTTATTATTCCTTACAACAACCTTGTGGAGAAAATTTCAGCAGCTTCCTAATTGTAAAATAATGGAAACAGAGGAGGCAAGAGCCTTGTCTAAATTCTCCTGACAAAGAGCAGCAAGGGGATTGAAATTTTCTGGTTACACATTTCTAGTTCATTTCCTCCCATGTATGTTTTTGTGACAATTCTGTCATTAGGCATCTAGATTGCTCACATCAACCATTAATCATCATTAAATCAATAATTCTGCCACTCCAACCCAGAGCCCAACTTCCTCCTGGGAGAAATGGCATCATCAGAAATCAGCACTTTGGCAGGGCTCTCAAAATGGTTGCCTCTCTTCAAAAATACTCACTCCTTCTTAGGAACCCCTAAAATAAAACTTCTTTAACTTTTATTTTAAGTCAGACAAACCCAAGCATTCTCTTCTAATTTGGTAAGAATCTATCTAGGTGTCTTCATATGATATAATAAAGAACAGGAGAATCTTTATCTCCATGGGCAATATGTTTTGGATTCTGGGGAAAATTCTGGTATTAATAACACGTGACCTAATACAGCAAGTACTCCTTTGTTGTATGGTGCTGTTCAAAAGACTTGATTATTATTTTTCCATCCTTTAGAAGAAGATGCTTATTTAAATGCAGATTCCTAGTTCCCCACTCAAACATACTGAATAAGGCTTGGAGACAAAGATGCATTTAAACCAGGAACACAACTAAATTCACTATGATTCCTATGTAACCTGAAGTTAAATATATATATATATATATATATATATATATATATATATATATACACACACACACACACACACACACACACACACACACACACACACACACACCAGGTTAGGACTGCAGGTGTAGCATAGTAGTAATGCACTTGTCTAGCAACTACAAGGCCCTGGGTTCCATCCCTACTACTGCAAAGAGAAGGGAAGGGAAGGAGGGAAAAAGGAAGTGAAGGGAAAGGAAGGGAAGGGAGAAAAAAAGACTACCACAGACTTTCCAATCAGATTGCACGGGATATTGTTTGATTTTATTTTATATGTGCTACCGAGGATTGAACACAGAGCCTCACACATGCCAAGTAAATGCTCTAGAACTGAGCGACATCCTTAGTCCCTTCTTTTTAAATTCCGTTTTAAAACAAGGTTCCACTAAGTCGCCTTGGCTGACCTCAAACTTGTGATCCTCCTGCCTCAGTCTTCCAAGTAAATGAGATTACAAGCATGTGTCACTGTATTGAATTTAGACTGTAAATGCTTGAAGATAGGAACAAAGTCATTGCCATCTTCATACTTCCAGAACTACCTAAGGTGTCTAATAAATGTTCACTAACTGAATTATATAAATTGGTATGTTAATTGTACTTGCATGATGTGTCCATTATCTTTTATGTTAGACTCAGTCAGTGTGTAATTAGTTACACATAAACATGAGATGTAAACAGTTATGAACTTTTTAAACTGATTTTTAGCTTTGTCTTATTTCTACCATGTACAGTGTAGAATTAAGCCAAAAGCACAGCTACCCAGGTAAAACTCACTATGTGGACCTGTTGCAACCCAGCCCTAGGCTCATGGATTCTCCCATCACTCAGATTATTGTTTGTGGGTGAAAAATCCAATTAAAGTGTCTCACTTCTCCTACTGGGACCTACCTTGACTAGGAACCCAGCTGTGCAGATGGGAGATTTAAACCTTACATACCTCTCCCACATGTCCTCTGATCCTTCTGGTTCCTCCCCAGGTCACGAGTGGAGTGGAAGGGAAAGAATGGGGTCATCGAAGTCTGTCTACACTACGGGAGTTGTCCGTTGAAAGCAGGCCTCCAATTGTTGGCTTTTCCTCACCTTGATAGAGACTCTCCTCCCCACAGAGGTCCTAGGCTACTCACTGGTATGTAGCACCAGTGTGTCCAGCCAATCACTAGTGCCATCTCCTCAGCTCAACTTTCCTAGTGATTCCTCCAGTCACCTGATGTTGGGTCTGCCTTGCCACTCAGAAAGATCTTCTTTAAAGATAACCTAACTCCAGGGCTGGGGGAATGGCTCAGCAGTTAAGAGTGCTTACTTAGCAAGTGCTATGTCAAGCGCTAAGTACCCCAGTTTGATTCTCCAGCACCACATAAACCAGGCATGTTGGCACATGCCTGTAATCCCAGCACTTGGGAGGCTGAGGCAGGAGGATTGTTGTGAGTCCAAGGCCAGCCTGGGCTCCATAGTGAGTTCAGGAACAGCCTGGGCTATAGAGCCAAAGGAAAAAAAAAAGATAACTCAACTCCCACTTCCTGCCCTGGGCTTTCACCTGCCCACACCTAAGCCCGCCACCACGTGAGTACATTTCTCCACACTCACTTCCTCACCTCTCTCTGCCAGCTCTAGTCAGAAGGAAATGGGTACCAGTCCCTGAAGCCCTGAAACTCCGAAGGATCCCTCACTTGAGTACGATCCTGGAGAGCAATCTTCTCTCCCCCAGGAATACACACTGACAGCCCTCCCTCCAAATGTTTGGCACTTTTCAGATTCCTTATTGTCTTTACCCTCACCTGGGACTCAGTAGAAGCTAATGCTGGCAATGTCATTTCCTTAGTCTTTTAATCAACGCCCCATAGGTGTTCCAACATGTCCCAAAGAGGTAAAAACATTGGTCAACTATCATAGTATTCTAAAGAGAAAACTAGAAAGTCACATCCAACATTCTATTACATTTGTCAGACTCTTGGTTACAAGAAAAAAGACTCACTCAATTCATCTCAGTAAGAGGAAGTTCAGATAAGAATAACTCTTGAGATAAGAAACACTAAAACATTATGGCAGCCCGCAGCTGGCCATATAAAATATATGTGAAACAACTAGTAGGTAATTCTGAGTGTAAAACAGATTTAATGACAAGACACTGGCATCAGTCCCCCACTTGGAGACAGAGCTGCCTTTCTGTCTCGGCAACCACCCCTCCTTTTGCTCCCACCCTATGCTCACGCTCTAAACTCTTCCATGGAACACAAGAGCATTACAAGATGCTAACAGGTAAGAGTTCCATTGGCCAATAGATCTAGGAAATAACTGAGTTAATATTAGACAAGAGTCTTTCTATAGGATTTATGTCTTTAATATGTCAAAGAATCACGAGACTCTCTGGAAGAGGACATAGTTGTGGTGTTTCCCAATGCACTTCCTAGGAACACGAGCTATCCACTGTTCAGGAGATACTTCTGGGGGTTCTACATGTCTTTGCTCCACCTCTTGACATGAGCTTACTCGTGGCTTTGAGGACCTGTGGCATCTGCACATGACCCTCTCTCTAATGCTTTTCAGCTCTTTCCCTCCATGAAAAACTGACATTTTTTATTCATTTTTTCCTTTCTCTCTCTTTTCTTTCTTTCAATATGTGTGTGCATGTGTGGTATAATGGAAATCAAACCCAAGATCTTCACATTGAGCCTTTTTAAAAAAATTTCCTATATGTTTTCCTGAAAACACTATAGTGTGTTTTCAAAATCAAACATTGTATGTTTTCATAAAAACACTACAATGTGTTCTCGTCCACCTTATTTACTATATCTGGTACCACACAACTTACGGCTTATCCTCAAAGTCAAAGTGACTCTGAAAGATACGCCTTTGAATCTATGCAGGATGTCTCGGCAGCCATGACAGCACAACCAATGACACATTAGAGACTTTCAAAATTGTTTCAGAAAGTGGCATGAACAATGCAAAAAGTGTGTTTGAAGCACACAGAAATATTTCAATGGAGATTAATGGCAGTGTGGCTTTTATCATACTAAATTCTTAAATTTATTTGTTCACCTTATTTTTTGATCACCCCTTATTTATATAATAGACATGCAGAATTCTTCCCTTAGCCCACTATGGAGCTTATGTATCAAGGCTATAATATATTTTAGCTTACTGATTATTTTTTACCAATACACATGAAGTCTTTAACATCCAACAGCAAATCAATAGTGAATGATTTTTTTAAACTTTAACAATACAAAAGAACAAATGCAAAAATATTTTACAGGCTTATTTTTTTCAAAAGCTTATTTGCACATTGCCTTAAGAACACACCTAGAAGGTGAAACATCGAATGGTCTCTCTGATATGAGAGACCCAGATCACAACTATCTCATGGAATGTAAACTGAAAAACAGAGTGAACCAGGGGGGTAGAGCGGGGAGGGATGGAGGGGTGAGTAGGAGAAGGGATAAAAGGAGCGTGGGAAAGTCCTTCTCAACTAGACAAGATATGTATGCGCAAAAAATGCTCAACTTCATTGTAAACTTTAAATTTTGCACTTATACATATCAATAAAATGGGAAAAAAAATTTTAAAAACACCTAGGTGTGCTTTGGTCTTCCTCGCACGTGCTCATTCAGCCCTATTCCTACTTAACAGTTCAGCCTTCTTCGTCTTGAGCTCAGCAATCACATTCAGTCCCGCAAGTGGAAAATGCTGGTTTGTTAACCTCTTTCCACAGGTTGGGTCATAAATATGCACCCTCAACATTTTAAAAACCAAAGTGACTGAAGGTCAAATTAAAAAGTCATGTGTTCTTTTGGGTCATCTTAGATAAGGTCATTTGTGAATAACAGCAAGACAAAAGACTCTCCAGAGAGAACAGTTCATAGCAGCATAAAATGTAGCACAACATAAAGTGTACAGGCCTAGGACAGACCGGCTCTGCAACTTGAAGAAAATGTGTCTAATTTTCTAGGCCTGAATCTTCTATAAAATAGTCTCAGGTCTGTAACAAGTTTGGGATTTTTGCTTTCAGTTTTGAACTCCTGCTGCTCTTTTTTTCTGAATGTGTTTTTCAGTTATTACACAGCAATTATATAAACCACTCTTAACCAATTTTCTAAAACATTAATAATTTCATAAAAGTTGTTTGTGTCAGATATTTTGCTACAGAAACAGAAAACTAGTGAGTACAGACTGGCTTATATCCAATTATTTTATATGGCCAATGAATCCTTTTTTATTTGGCTAGCCCCAGCTCCTAAATGTCTGACCAATCTTAAAGTAATTGTTTATCTCTAAATGCCTACATTCCCACCCATAATTGATATAACTAGGGTGCCCAAACCATCTGCACAAATAACTTCCAGAATCTGAACCCCACCCACTGGCCTCAACTTCAAAGAGAGTCCAATAATGGAGCAGCCTAAGGCCAGAGGCCATATAACTGGTTACTGTACTGGTGTAGGGGTTGCTGACACTACGATTTCACTACTGCGATAAGAAGTAATTGAGTTCTGCCAAGTGCCTGTGGTCCCCTGGGATGTTGCCATCCCCCTACTCTGCTGACTCTATGGAAAAATCATGCCCTGTAAGTCCTTGCCCTTCTGCCTAGAGATCCTGCCCTCCTCTCCCCCATTGAGTTCTAGGAAGGCAGGAGTCAGCATTAAATAGTGTTTGTGTCTTACCCACACTCTGTGTATCTCTGTGTTCTTGGTAAGGTCCCTTCATTTGGAGACAAAAACTAACCTGTTTCCAGTTCCACCTCTAGATGTGATACCTTAATTCTGAATTAAACTAACATAAATGATGCCAAAGACATAATTCCCATCCTGAAGGAGCTCCAGGGCACTAAAGATGGACAATGAACTTTTAATTAGGTTACAAATTCAGCTGCTAGGGAAAAGAGAAGTAAAGTTAAAGCAGAAACTTATTTCTCTCTTCATGAATCAGTTCGTCTATAAGCTGAAAACGGGCAAGGCTACCCTATTCCATGAGGCTGTCAGAGGACCAAGGCTCTTTATTTGTGTCATACCACCATCCTTCAACTGTTGTCATTGTCTACAAGGACCGAGATGATGACTATCTTAGTTATTTTTTCGTCTCTGTGACTCAATACCCAACATCCACAAATTCAAGGAAGGAAAAATGTATCTTAGCTCATAGTTTCAGAAGGTCACAGTCCACTCAGGTGTGGCCAGCAACAGTGGAAGAACATGGCAGAGGCAGAGGTGGAGGCAGCGTCTCACAAGATTGCAAACGGAGCCAAGTCAAATGGAAGAAGGAAGGTAAGAAGGAGCATATACCCTTCCAGGTCCATTCCAGTGATCCACTCCTCCTGGGTCCAGCCTCAGTGCTGCCCATTCCAGGTTCAAACTCTCACCACAGGCCTGTAATCCGAGCCTCATACCTGTAATCCAATCCACATGCCTGAAATCCACCCTTCCTGAACAGGCCCCAAGCTCCCAACAGCAAATGGATCCATGGACAATCCAGCTACATGAGATTTCTGGGGGGCATTCCAGATTAAAACCACAATAATTAGTTACCATGTTCACATTAAAGACTGCAGAATGAAAAGAAAAGAAGAAAAGTCTTGCTCTCTCCTTTTAAAGTCACAACTGGAAGTTATCATACCATTTCCTTCATATCTCACTAATGAGAATGTAGCTGCACGGTCACATGTATCTGCAATGGGTATAGGGAAATACAGCTTTTTTTCTAAGGGCAGCTATTTACTCAAATAAAAACTAAAAATCTTATCTTCATATACACAAAAAGGGAAAATAGCCTCTATCACAATAGACATGGAAATAGTGTAGTGAGGGGCTGGAAAAATAGAACAGCAGTTAAAGCATTTGCCTAGCAAGCACAAGGCCATGAATTTGATTCCTCAGCATCATATAAACCCAGGCATGGTGGTGCATACCTGTAACCCCAGAACTTGGGAGGCGGAGGCAGGAGGATTTCTGTGAGTCCAAGGCTAGCCTGAGTTACATAATGACTTCAGAACCAGCTACAGAGTGAGACCCTGTCTCAAAAAACAGTGTCGTGAGATTCATATGGAAGATGTGATGGAAGGAATAGTGGTGAGAGAGCCTGAGAAAGCCTAAAGAGACGGAAAGAAAACACCTTCAAGTTTAAGATTTCTCAGCTGAAGCATTTCTATACGACAACATCTGGACTTGGCAAGCAACATCTGGGGTGAGCAAGCAGAGGAGGAAAGGCAATCCCATCAGCCTTGCAATTGCATCAACAGTGTTTCAAGGTAGTGTATTCAAGAAGTGATTGTTTATATGGGCCTAGAACCTTACCCCGAACCCAGAGTAGTGCTAGATATCAGGGGAGGGTAGAAACACTGTGTACAGGCTCTGTGGTCCACAGACATGAGCAGTAGAAGAAAGAGTCAAAGACTTCTCAGAACTTTCATTAACTGGAAAAAGTAGCATGGAAGTCCTACCCTCGAAAATAATGTTTTATAAGGCCCATTTTGTACATATTATCAGGTGAAAGTGGGAGACCTAAGCGAAATTATCCTATGAATACCTGAAAAAAAAAATAACAGGTCTAACATGATCTACAAAGCTGAGTTATACACAGTGCATTCTTTAAAAACGTGAATCATAATCCATCATGCATAAGGAGAACAATGTTCAGGAGGAACTCAGTTTAAACATGATTTAGGAATCAACAGAAATGTAGACAAGGAAAGGACAGCTTGCTTCCTGGGGATAAAATTACACTGTACTTACTGCTAAATCCACATAAAATTGTATGTCTCTGATAAATTTATTAAAGAATCAGATCAAAACTTATTTGCTGGGAGGCTGAGGATCTACTTGCAAGAAAACTTCTAAGAGGAAGGAAGCAGAGACCATGAATGAGTGCACTGAAAGATTTTTGTTTATTAGAGGTCAGAGGCAATGCTAAGATCAGCATAGTGCCCACCATGTGGGCTTAGTGATTAAAACAGTGAATTTTGCTGGACCTGGCAATGTAGGCCCATAATCCTAGCTCCCTGGAAAGATAAGGGAAGAGGATTGCAAGTTCAAGCCTGTGCCTGTTGAGGGTATTATGTCAATTTATGTGAATTGTGTGCACACCTCCTTTAGGATGAGGATTTGTCAACCACCCTAGACTGGGGATCAAGAACTGGTCTGCATTAGAGTGTGAGTCATTTGTGGGCTGGCCAATGAGAGGAGAGCACCCACGCAGATGTGGGAGGGCCAACTGGAACTCCAACAGTATAAAAGGAAGAAAGAGGGAATGAAAATAACAGGAATAATATCTAATTTTCAAATAATTAAAAGAATTCGCTAAAGGACCTCACAGAACAAGCCTTATAGAATAATATTAAATGATTTATCGCATAGCTAAGCATATAATAAGTGCTTAATAATTGTTTACCAACTATAATATAACAATGACACTATCCAGTCGTCAAGAGACCCCTCCCTGCATTCTACATAGAATGGGTACCAGAAAAGGAAAGAGCTCTGATTGGAAGCCTGGGCATGTAGTGGCTTCTGACCCCTTTAGCTGAGTGCAACACCACACTGTAGGGGAAGAGGCTCTCTTTTCATCTCATAGATGCCACGTGGCTCTAGCTTTGGTGCCCCTTTTGGGCACAGGAGGCTATGTCAGGATGCAGGACTCAGACCTACTGGCATTAGGACCTAGAATGAAAGGACAAGATCCAAATTCCACACTGTGGAAGTGGCAAAGCACTAATGTCCAACTTGAGGACTGTCTTAATTACTTTTTCCTCTTTTTTTGAGACAGGGTCTCACTCTGCAGCCCAGGCTGGTCCTGAACTCACTATGGAACCCAGGCTGGCCTTGGACTCAGGGCAATCCTCCCGTCTCAGCCTCCCGAATGCTACAATTACAGGCCACCATGCTTATTTTATGTGGTGATGGGAAATCCAAACCCAGGTACGTAGCACTTGACTTAGCGCTTGCTAGACAAGCAGCTTTAACCGCTGAGCTATTCCTACAGCTCCTCTTAGTTACGTTTTCATCACTATGACTAAATACCCAACATCCACAACTTTAGGGAGGGAAGATATATTTTAGTTCAGAGTTTCAGAAGGTCACAGTCTATTCCCAGGTGGGCAGCAAGGGAAGCACATGGTGGTGGGAAAGACAGAGGCAGCTCCTGATGGCATTGCAAGCCAGAAGGCAAGTCCAGCAGGAAGGAAGGGAGAAAATAGTATATATCCTTCCAGGTTATGTCCCAGTGATCCACCCCGTCCAGGTTTAAGGCCCTAACCTACCACATACCTGTAATTTATAATCTACCACATGCCTCTCTTACATCACACACCCATAATCCACCACACACCCGTAATCCACCCCTCCAGATGAGACCCCCATCTCCTAACAGTACATGGATCCCTTGATAATTCATAGCACCCAAATACATGAAGCTTTAGGGGGACATTCCAGGCCCAAATTGCAATAAGGAAGTTAATTTTTAAGTACGTGACAATGCCTCCTGGAGATTCCCAGAAATACTTTAAGGGTGAAGACCTGGGGAGTGGGTGAGATAGAGCAATTAAAGTCATTATAATTCATGTGATTCCATCTGCAGTAATAGTAAGGTGTTTTGGATCACATGAGATGTTGCCTAAGAACAAATTATCATCATGTTGCAATCAACACTGCCCTTGCAATATGAGGCCTTACATTCTTTTTTTTACAACAACCAAAACATATTTTTTCTTTGAATATAAGGACTCTTCATTTTACTGTGCCCAATAAATGTGTAATACTTTTAATGTGTAGTAATAGCTCTTATTTAGGCAATAAGTCTACAAACACAAAACAAATACAGGTTCGGATTGTAATACTTCAAGCCCTCTCTAGTAAAATCCACTGGGGAAAAAGAAGCGATAAAAATGTGTAACTGTGGCAGTGCTTGGCATTAGGAAACAAGACCTTGATCTCTTCCTGCTCCAGCAACTTTTACATGTTAATATTAAATCTAGTATTATTAATGATTCAATACTTTAAAGCACAAGCTAGTACACTCTTGCTTCAGATAGAAGCCAGAAGCATAAAGAACTTGACTCTCAGCACTCCATAAATTCATAAGTGATGATTCATTTAAATGAGTGGGATTTAAACTATCCCATCTTCATTTCTACTAATAACTAAGGCACCCATCAACTCTAGGACACGTAGGAAAAAAAATCTGTTTCTTCTAACATAGTTTTCCTGGAAGTTTTAGCCAACTATTCTTGAGCAAAGAATGTCACAGTTTGAAGCATTCCAGAAGATACCAATAATGGATTTTTTTCCTCTCAAATTCATTAAATGGGAGATGAAATGTCTTGGTTAAGGAAAGAGCAAAGCTTTACTAAATTTATAAGTGAAAATTCCTTTTGGCTGACCCAGTGCTCCTTGAATCCAAAAGGAAGTACAAGGTTACTACTTTCATAGATAACAAATAGGTTTAGTCCAGGAAAGACTGCAAATCTGACAAGAAAAAAAATGGTATGCTCAAGAGAAGATGAATTTTTACCGTATTTCATTATAGAAGGACACAATAAAAGAAAAATGACTTCATCAATCCTATTCCAGGAGCCCTGATGAGGCTAAAGATAAAAAGAAAAGGCCACCGGAACTGGCTTCCTATCATACAAGTTGCATCCATCAATTCAAGGCAGCTTCAGAGAGGTTCATGCAATCACTACTGACAGTGGTAAATCACAATTATCAAGACCTTATTAGCTATTGCTCTGGTGTTAAAGAGGGCCATTTGCCTCTATATGGTAGCAATCAATTTCTTTGTATGGGCTACAACTTATAAGGACAAGGTCAAGGTATGGTGATGGGAAATTAGGTAAGCTATCATAAATCCTCAAGCACCAATCATTTTTATCTGAACAAAAAGTGCTGTAAACTATCAACCCTAAAAATAAACAGACTTGTGGGAAATATATCAAAATCCAAAAGTATAGTACACTTTCTGATGGATAATATACTGTACCAGCATAACCTAGAAAAAATCAAACTTACTTCACTTAATAACAAAACAGGATTGAGCTCATCCCACTCTGATGCACAAAGTTCAGACCAGCAAGTACTCATTTAAAAAAAAAAAAAAAAGGACCAAGTGCTGTAATTACAGCTACTCAGAAGCTTGAGGCAAGAGGATCACAAGGTCAAGGACAGATTGGGTAATTTAGCAAGATCCTGTCTAAAACTAAAATTTTAAAAAGAGGAGGAAAAAGATGAGAGCTAGAGGTGTAGCTCTAGTAGAGTGCTTGCTTAGTATGTTAGTATGTTTTGGCCTTAGGATCAACCTCCATTGCTGAGAAGAAAGAGAGAGAGAGAAAGAGGAAGGGAGAGGGAGGGAGGGAGGGAGGGAGGGAGGGAGGGAGGAAGGAAGGACAGACATTTTGTAACAAATCATTTTTTTCTCTTTCACTTCTCCTTTGGCTATGACCCACTCAGCCTATGTCCTAAATGAATAAAGAGAGGGTCATGTGTAAAAAATACATCATGAGGTTGACAAAGACTAATTCTGTCACATACTTTTTGTCTCTATAACAAAAATTACCGCAAAGAAAACTGTCCTCCCCCGAAAAAAACAGAAATAAAGCGTAATTCTCAACTTCTCCAACAAAAAGTTTCTCTTAACTGTTTAGAATTGTCAGAAAATACTAACAACTAGTCAATTTACATTAAGGCTAGATAGGCGTTACTTGCACGATTTTTCAACTTTTCCAAATGATTGAAAATTATTCCAATTAAAAATCAAATCAAAATCTTGTCATAGTTGGCAATACAGTAAAAGGAAATGTGATTTACTTCATACCTAATTTCATGTACTACCTATGTTTTTACTTTTATAAGTTACATGAACTATTAATGGTATAATTAATGTTTTCTGTTTCTATGTATACTGAAGTTTTTCTACCTACCATTGTACCATCCAGAAATACTATAAATCAGCATTTTTATATTGGTCAGAACAAATAATAATCCTACTTACTCAACATTTTTAAAACTTTGAAAAAGGTAAGACAAAACAGTATTATCTCTGATAATTATCTTTAACATAGTTGAATCAAGAATCAATTTTCTAAACTTTATACAACTAAATAAGTATAGAACTGTACTAAATCCACGAAAAATGATAGATTTTTTAAAAATGACTCTTTCTAGAAATGTCAGAAGTTAAAAATTGTTCTTAAAAATCAATAGGCAATGCTTTTTCAGGTCCTCACTCCCAAGACGACAAAGAAGAAAAACAGTGGACACAAGATGGCCAGCGGCAGCTATTCACGGCAAGAACTGTGCCCCATATGTGCCCAAGGACGAAGCCAGAAAAAAATTCATTTTTCAAAACACACATCAGCAGCCATTAAGGGCATTTCCCAAGTGAGTGTTTTTGAAACTTGTAGGTCTCCCCAGCTGTACCAAAAACTACATTACTTCCAGAGTCGTGCCACTCCTAGCAAGGGACAGCGAAACCTTTCTCGTGAAGCCTGGAAAGGCTGAACATGTTTATCCGGAGCTGGACTTGTGGATGCCAAGCAGCAACATCTGCCAATGCCCCATAGGAAGCCAAGCTCTTAAGAATGAATAAGAACTATTCTCTGGGGGGAAAATGAAAACCAAACTTCTAAAAAAAATTCAATAGACAACCCAAAAAAGATGTTCAGTATTAGTAATCATTAGGGAATTACAAATGAAAGCTACGATGAGACACTACCTCAAACTCATTAATATGGCTACTACCAACTGGACAAGGTGTCGCATGCCTGTAATCACAGCATTGGGGAAGCTGAGGCAGGAATATCACAGTGAGTTCTTGGCCAGCCTGGGCTCCACAGTGAGTTCAAGGTCAGCCTGGACCGTACAGCAAGCCTGGACTGTGTCAAAATAAAAATGGCGGTGATCGAACAGAAAATACCAAATATTAGTGAAGATCACAGCTGATGGGAATGTCAAATGGTAGAGACACTGAAAATCAGTACAGCTGCTCCCTAAAGAATTATAATTGAGAAATTCTGTTTATAAAGACATACCACAAGCCATTGAAATAGTTTCAAAGAAATATTTGTATACCCACATAACATCATTCACAATAGCTAAAACATGAAAGCAGTCTCAGTACCCATTCACAAAAGAATGGATAGGAAAACGTGGCATATACAAACAATGGAATATTGCACAGTAAAAATTACACACAATGAAATTTTATTGAGGCTTGAGGAGGAAGGATCAATTTTGTTCCCCCTCAAAGTAACTTCCAAATCTTGGTTTTTGTGATCTTTTCCATTTTCTTTAGTCTCTATCTTTTTCTATTTTGATATTTATTATTTCCTTCTTTTTGCTGACCTTAGGCTTAGTTTCTTTTTCTAGCTTTTGAAGGTGTAATATTAGGTTCATTCAAGAAAACTCTTTTTTCTTAATGTAAGTATTTATCCCTGTCTTAGTTACTTTTTCCTCACTGTGACTGAATACCCAACATCTACAACTTAGGGAGGAAAGGTTTATTTTAGTTTACAGTTTCAGAAGGTCTCAGTCCATTCACGGGTGGGTGGCTAGAAAATGGTGGTGGAATCACACAGAAGGGCTGCAGCTGGAGTGATAGCTGCTTGGGAGACAGAGATCCTGCACAGCACGGTGGAGCAGAGAACGCTCTGGGAGGAAGGGCAGACCCAGCCCATGCTCCTTCATGTCAAGCCCTAAGTTTCTGCCTCTCCCAGCCATGCCCTGCCTCCAGACACTACGCAGTATCCATAGGAACATGAGGCTTTTGAGGGACACTCCAGATCCAAAACACCACAATCCCTGTGACCGTCTCTCTTAGAACGGCTCTAACTTCATCAGATTAATCCACTGAGGAGCTGATACTTTGATGGCATTATTGGGAGATGGTAGAAATGCAAGGTTGGGTGTAGTTGAAGGGGGTGGATCATGGAATTGTGATCGTGGAATTATATCTGGTTCCTGGCCCCTTCCTCTTTGGCTTTTCTTCTCTCTCCTTGCTGACTGCCATGAGGTGAACACTTTCTCTGCCATGGTCTTTTACTGTGATAGTTATGCTTGCGATAGGCCTAAAAACAATGAATCTGGCCAACTGTGGACTGAACTTCTGAAACTGTGAGCCAAAAGAAAGTCTTCCTCCTTTAAATTGGTTTTCTTAGGTATCTGTTCACAGTGGTGAAAAGTTGACTAATACATTCATAATGTTATAGAGCCATCACCACCATTGATCTTCATAAGTCTTCTAATCATGTAAAAAACAAACTCTAGACTTATTAAGCAATAACTCCCCAAGTTCCCCTGCCCCCAACTGCTGGCAACTGTCATTATATCATCTGTCTTTATAATTTTGACTGTTTTAAGTATCTCATATAAATGGAATTATACAATAGCTATCTTTTTATTAACTGGCTTATTTCATTTAACATAATGTCAACAAGGTTCATCCATCTTAAAGAGTATGTCAGAGTTTCCTTCCTCTGGGTAATTGATCCTGAATCTCTCCGCCTCTTAACTGTCTAGGCATAGTACCACAAATATTTCCACAGACACTCTCTCCCTTTCCCTCACAGCTCCTGCCTCACCTGAATCCAGCTATGAGTGCTCTTCCCTATCTGTTGCTCTCTGACAGGGAAAGGAGCACTGACAGATCACTGACTACCATAGGAACAGTGAATGGTTAATATTGGATAATACTGTAAACATAAACCTTATGTCAAAGTTTGGGTGTTAACATTGCTAACGATCTCCATACCCAGGATACACTAACAAACGTTCTGGCTAGAGACCATATATAGTTCTGTATCTGTTTCTTCTCTACCAAAGAGTGTAGAAGATTAAGGTCTCAGCAAAAATCTGGATATTGAGACTACCTTAAAAATTAAAAGCTAAACAAATTGAAAACAGTTCTAAATTCTAAAACTGGAACAAAATCCAAATAACACTTAAGGCAAATTCAATAAACATATCTCTGGCATAGAGAGAGTCCATCAACAATACCTGAGCTTCAACTCTCTACAACAGAACCATGGGGAAACGAGGTACTAAGACACTGACAAAAAGGCCTAACACTCCGGAAACTGATACCAGGGACCTTGAAATAGCAGATCCAACAAATAGTCAATCCAATAAAGATGATAATTTTTGGGCCCAAAAGCTCATACAGGACATAAAAGAGATGTACAGAGAGCTCAAAGGAGACATACAAGGAGTACAAAAAAAATTGACAAGAAGTTTCAGGAATTTAAAAAGAAACAAATAATGAAGGCAATTCAAGACATCACAGAACAATTCAGCCAAGACACAAAAACAGTGAAAACTAAACTCCAAGAAGTGAAAAATTCACAGGAAAAAGTAAATAAGGAGTTTGAACATTTTGAGAACAGATTATCAGACAGGGAAGATAAAGTGGATAAGCTGGAACATACAGGCAGTGAAGAACACAAAACAAAAAAACAAGAAAGAGAATGGTTACAACAGCTGATGGATGACTCAAAGAGGAACAACCTCAGAATTACGGAAGTGCAGGAGCAAAACGAGGACAGAACAAAAGGCTTACAGGAAGTGTTCAATGAAATTATGGAAGGAAATTTCTCAAATCTAGGGAAAGCTGTAAGAGAAAAGCGGCAAATGACTTATAAAGACAAACCCATCATGATAACTTCAAATTTCTCAACTCAAACCCTAACGACAGGAGATCATGGAGCAACATCATCCAAGCACTAAAAGAACATAAATGCCAACCCAGACTGCTAAATCCAGCGAAATTATCTTTTAAATTAGAGGGATGGAGAAATTAAAACTTTACATGATAAAGAAAGCCTAAAGAAATCTGCAACCACTAAACCAACATTAGAGAAAATACTTAATGGAACCTTAGACAGAGAAAGGGAGACTAATTAAACACCAAAAACCCTACAGAAAATGAATGACATCCCATCACTTTGCACTGTTCTACTACTAGAACCAAGGCATAGTTCCTACCTACACCCAAGGAAGAGATGCTAAAGGACACTATACCAGGGAGCACAGATTCCGAAGACTATCTTAGAATCAGTACCACATGAGGTTGCTCAACTCCTAATTCTTTTCATGGAGTGGGGGAGGCATGGGGATCGAGCCCAGGCCCTTCACTGAGCTACATCCCCTGCTTATTTTTGTTTTGGCTTTGAGACAGAATCTCTCCAGGACACTAAGTTGCCTATGCTGGGCCTGAACTTGTGTTCCCCTCCCTCTACTGTGGTCCTGGAGTGTTGGGATCATAGGCCCATACTACTGGACCCAACTTTAGCTCCTAATTCCAATTCTGAATGTTACCAATTTCTGCCAATCTGGCAGGGAAAAAAAATGGAATCTTGCTTTTATTGATATTCTGTGATTAGCAATGAAGTTAAATGCCTTTTTATATATTTACTTGATATTTTATGGTTTCTTTTGGGACTTACCTGTTTCCAGTTCTTACTCAGTGTTTCAGAAGTTAGTGTGAATCAATAATCTCTTAGCTCCAATTCCAAAAATTAAAAAAGAAAAAGAAAAGCCTCTAAAAGCCTTAAGTTGTCTACAACCCATTGGTAGCATAAACTGGCTCGTTCTGAAGTTATTTATCAGCAAACTCTTTCATGAATTGATGTTAAGCAATTTACATTTTTATCTCACTTAGATTAACTATTCATACATCTGAATACAGAACTAAAATTGTATTTGATTAATTGTATGCTGCCTTGAGCCTCGCTGGGGATATTAATATATACCACCTGCCTTTCTAACGCCCAACAAAAATTCCGAATTCTGAAATATTTATAGTCTCAAAGTTTTTTGGGGTTTTGTTTAGAGACAGGGTATCACTCTGTAGTCCAGGCTGGCCTAGAACTCATGGCAATATTGCCTTAGTCGAGCACTGCCATGCCTAGCTAATTTTTATGTGCTGCTGAGAAATCAAACCCATAGCCTTGTGAATGCAAGGTAAACACTCTAACCACTGAGATACATCCTCAGCCCTCTCAAAGGTTTTTGACAAGGAGTTATAACTCTTATGTCTCACTGATTTTTGTAATGTTTTACAAATTAGGAAAGGGAATCCTTTTTCATAGACATTGTTCTTCCTCAATTTGCCATTCTCCAACCACAGCTTTTTAAATTAATAATTAATTCATATTGATTACAAAAAATCATAGACTGTAACATTTTTAATAATTTCAAATCAAAGATGCCCCTGAAAAGCTGATTAGTTATTTTAAAAACTCATAACATATATATATGTGCAACTTTACATATAATTTCATAGATTTAAGCACCAGATTATAAGGATCCTGCTTTGCATGTTCTTCCTAGGAAATCTCACCATTTCTTTTGACTCCAATTATCATCTGCTGCTCTGATTCACACATATCTTGCACCCAGATATATTTTTCCCCTACATCAAACTTTAGATTCTCTCTCTTTTTCTCACTAGGGATCAAGCCCAGGGCCTTCACACTGAACTATATGCCCAGTCCATTTTATTTTTTTATTTTTTATTTTGAGCAAGGTCTTGCTAAGTTGCTAAACTACCCATGCTCCTG
The DNA here is from genome assembly GCA_004027205.1 of Ctenodactylus gundi. Taxonomy (NCBI): domain Eukaryota; kingdom Metazoa; phylum Chordata; class Mammalia; order Rodentia; family Ctenodactylidae; genus Ctenodactylus; species Ctenodactylus gundi. The sequence goes on along the minus strand of PVKB01005497.1, from coordinate 42,711 downwards.
CCTATGCCTCCCAAGATTATTGGCTTGTGCCATGGGTTCTGGTTTATATCAATTTTTAATGACAGAATCATTAACCACACAGTTGGGGCAGACTAGAATCTGGTCAGAAACTGTAACACCAGTCTGTTTTGTATCTTTAATACCTCTCAATATTATCCACTTTTCCATATTTCCACTGCTAAAACTTGGTTTACGTTGTCATGATGGCTAATTTTTTACATCAACATGATAGGGCCACAGTGTGCCCTGATATGTAATCAAATATTATTCTGGATTATTTCTGGGTGGGATGAATTCTTAAATCAGTAGACCCAGAACCCAGCACAGTGGCAGTACTCCCGGAGGCTGAAGGATCAGAATCTCCAGTTCAAGCCCAGCCTGGGGAACTTAGCACATCAGTGAGACCCCTGTGTCACAATAAAAAATTAAAAAGGGTTTGGGAGATATAGTTCAGTGTGAAGGCCATGGGCTCAATCCTAGGTACTATCAGAAAAAAAAAAAAATTGGTCAACTCAGTAAAGCTGACTGCTGTTTCCAATGTTGTTTAGACAGATGGCTGAGGATCCTTCTACCTGGAAACTTTTCACCTGGAACACAAACACGGGCTTTTCCTGAGCACCCTGTCTATCACCTTCAAGGCAAGACATTGACTGTTTCTGATTCTATAGCAGTTTCCAGCCTTCAGACTTGAACAGGGACACTGGGTCAATTCCATATGATAAATCTCTTTTTTCTTTTGCATTTTTGTTTATTTTTGAGACACAGCCTCACATTGTAATTCAGACTGGCTTTCTATTTGAATTGCAGCCCAGGCTGGCCTTGAACTTGTGATCCTCTTGCGCCACCCTTCCAAGTGCTAGATGTGTACATATACACATCTTCTATGTACGTACATATGCTTTTAGTTTTGTCTCTTTGAATCTTGATTAATACAGCAGCTACTATGCATTGCCTGAATTTCTTTAACAGCCTCCCAAACATCTTATTTCAACTCATGTTCCACATTGTAACTAGGGTGATTTTCCTAAAATATATAGACCTGATATCACTTTCTCATTTAACATTCTTCAATGACTCCTTGTTGCTCTTAAGATAGTCTATACTCCTTGATAGGGCTTACAAAGCCCTTTATCATCTGCAACCCACTTAATCATTACATGACATTCCTCTCCCATAGTTCCTGGATTAGTGAATGTTATCACTTACCAAGTTGCTCAAGAAAGAAACCTGGACTCTTTCCTTCTCCTCTAGTCAAAATATCTTCTATCTCCAGTGCCACCATATTGTCTCAAGTAGACTGCTAAACTAGCCTTCCCAAACTGAAGAAAAAGTAAACAAAGGATTCTTATGAATAGCCTGATCATTTATTAAATGCTAACTAAAACGTTCAATTTGAACTGTAAAATGCTTAATATGTAAGGTCATATGATACACTCCCGAAGAGCCTGTTGTATTTTTAAGAAATATGGAAGATGCAGACTTTCCAAGTAACTAGAAGAAAACACAAGATCAAGGATTTTTATATTCAAAGATTTAAAAAACTGACAAAGCAGGAAGACAATAAATGTAATGTCATCATAGTACTTTTTTATCTTACAAGGTAAATGCAGAAAAAGAGCTGTGAAGGGTCTGAGTCTTTATCCTTTTCACAAGCTATCAAGTTAACCTATTAGCTGTTCATGGATGCTGGCAGAAAAACCTAAGACCCAAAAATCAGAGAAAAAGGCCATCATTGCCCACCAGCAACAGCAATATGAGAGTACAGGATCAATATTTTCTTGTTCTGGTCCTTCAAGCTCTAATTCACACAGGGTTGCACAAAAAGGGTCTGTGTGTCATTAACACACAATGAGTTGAATTACAAGAAAGGACTCCCAAACTTGGAAGATCCGGTATCTTTTTATACCCTCTGCTCCTGTGACAGACTCTAGATCTATTTTCCCAGGCTCTTAAGCAGATCTAGAAGACACTCTGGAAGAAGACACGACCTCTTTCTGCCAGGGCTGTTCCCTATGCAAACATCCTTGAAGAGTTTGGAACAAAGATCATCAGTGCTTCTCCTCAAGACATGAAGAAGTGTGAGAGGCCCACAGTTACGTGTTCCAGCAATTTCACACTCTCCCAACAACACCCACAACTTTCAGTCTCTAACACTATGCAGTCTCTACACGGTCTTGGTTCCTGGAAACTTTTCTGATTATGCCACTCCATCAGCCAATCTAATTAATGTGACCAACAGAGGCTAGAAAATCAATTTGTCTCACATTGCATTAATTAATGCTACTACCAACAGGACTCTTGTACAACAAGATGAGGCCATACTACAGTATTGATCTCAACTATGTTCCCCAGGGTCTTAACAATCCCATACACCACCATGGTCTACTTAGAAAATCAAGGAACTGGCTTTCTCTTTTCATTTCTCTATTGACCTTTCTACCTGCTCCAAGGCATTAATACAGGCCCAGGAAGATATATCAGAGATTGCATGGCTGTCACCTGAGGAGGCAGTCTATGGTAATTCTCTCACCCATAATAACCCTAATTAGTGAGCTGAAGTTGGCCTTAATTCCATCCAGGCTCAAAGTGGTGCTTTTCATAACTTCAGCTAAATATTTGTCACCTTCTTTAATTAAATGATTACTGTTGTAGATAATGCCAGCATCATGTACATAAATAGGGAATCCATTACCTTTCTGGGCAGATCCCTCCAGCAACTAAGAATAGTCTCATCTTGAAAAAGCCTCTTAGGTCACCTGAAGGCAGCATGATCAGGGATAGTTCCTTAAAGATTTAAAAATCTCTCATGTTTGCTACTAAAGGTGCTGTCAGGAGAGACATTAACTTTGGGTTTCCACACAGGAAACAAGAGTTCCATGCACACACATGATGCACCTACTGCGGCAAACCTTTGCTCCATGCACACACATGATGCACCTACTGCGGCAAACCTTTGCTCCATGCACACACATGATGCACCGACTGCGGCAAACCTTTGCTCCATGCACACACATGATGCACCTACTGTGGCAAACCTTTGCTCCAGCTCCTGTGCTGAACTTCCCACACGAAGAGCTTGGCTTTCTGTGCGTGATCTTGACTCAGAGACGACTACTCCTTCATTCCTTCCTCACCATGGTAACCTCAATCTTAGTAACCAAGACCAATTTTAACAATCTTCACAGGCCCTGGCATAAAAACTTTGCTGGGCCCAGCAGCTGGCCAACTGATGATGACAACCTGACTCCCAGAGGGGACCTGTCTCCCTTAACCCATTCCCACCTGCCTGCTCTCCCAATCTATCAGACAACTCTACTTTGTCTTCTGCATAATTCCCAACCTACACACCAGCTAAGCAGCCCAATCTCTGACCCTCTTGTGGTTAATTGATCCACCCTAAATAAAAGCTTTGTTCACCCAATAATAGAAACCTTACACCTGGACTTGTTACCCAGGTATAAGGTCACAGGGATGATAAACTTTATAATTCCCTTTCTGGTGGTCATATTTTTGGTTTCTGCCAGCATTCCTCTTTGGCCTAACACCTAACAAAATGTTGTTTACAATCTTTGGCCTCCCCAAGTAGGACATATATCAGAGGACAGAGGTTGGCAGTTCCCTCCATGTGTACAGCTGGCAGACGGGCAAGCCTTAGGACTCCCAGTTCAGTTTGAACACTTGTGGAGGGATTGCCTAAGGATTGTTTGTCCGGCCTGTCATGTTTGCCTTGCCAGACAGGTGGTATTCCTTCACTCCACAGAATGACTAAGCAGTAGCTACCCCACTGAAGAGGGAAGCCCTCCAACAGTATTAATCAGTGTTTTGGTTCTGCGTAGGAGATGCAAATGCTGCACTGCCCTCTATCTGATAGATAATTGCTAAGGTAAAAGCAAACAACAATCAAGATCATGGTCAGTATCATCTTAATAGAAAAACAGATTCAGCAGTTTCACCATTTCAGGTGTTTGCAAGTCTGGGAGAGCTGTGACTTTCATTTTGCTTCCTACAGAAAAATCCAGGTGAGACTCTGAAGGATGAAAGACTAGAGATCCTTCCTCTCCTGGCACTTTCAGTGTTCTCATCTCAAATGTCACGGCTGTTCTCTGTCCATCTTCACAAAGGCAGCTTGTCCCACTCCAGTAGCTATAATTCACCGGTATTTCATTCATCTCTACTCACACTCAAACCTGTGATCATAAAGAGGCAGGTGCAAAAGGGATAAGGCATTTTTATGATCTATTAGATTACAGAGATTAATTCCAGAGAATCATTATGCCACCCACTTTGGCCTATGCAAGCCACTGATGACTCACAAAGCAGTGTTCTCAACCAGGAAGTGATTAACGTCATGATAGAGGCTCAACAAATACAGTGAGAATGCAGGTGACTGAGTCAGAATTAAGTGTAAAATTCCTAGGTTTCCTTTAACTGTACTCCCAATTCACCAGTGTCAGCTATCTTTAGTGAACAGGAAAGTATCATACCCAGGAGCAATACGGAAGAACTCTCAAATTTTTAGGTAACAACAGGACCTCCTGATCATCTACCAGGAAAGTAAGTGAGGGAATTAACCAGGAATCCTTCTCTGAGCAGTTAGCCTGTGATCAAACTGCTTTATTAAGGTATATAAAATACCAGGTGCTGTGTCTACACACCTGTAATCCTAGCAACCAGAGAGGCTGAGGCAGAAGAATGACAAGCTTGTGGCTAACCTAGGCAACTTATCAAAATAAAATAGAATAAAAATGACTAAAGATGTATCTCAGATACTCAGTACCACCAAAAAGAAAAAATGTGGAAGAGAGAATTATAGCCAAAAATCCATCTAAGCTGACTTTTGAAGAGGTCATACATTACTCAATGATACTAGATATCTGTGAATGGTAGCGAGCATGAAATGTCCACTAAATGCCTTGACAGTCAGCACTCTGTTGCATACCTATCTTATTAAAAATAAAAAAGCATACCATGATCAAGTCAAACATGGACCAGAAAAACAAAAACATGACACTGATTAGTTTTAAGAGCAACAATAAACTGGGCCCAGTGGTACAGGCCTGGAATCACAGTACTCTGGGAGTCTAAGGCAGGAGGATCACAAGTTTGAGTCCAACCTGGGCAACTGAATGAGACCCTGTCTCATATAACCAATAAAAAGGGGCCGAGGGATGTAGCTCAGAAAGAAGGTCCTATATCAATCCCCAGGATTATCAACAAGAACAAAAAAAATAGTATAGTTGGAACCTGCTGGTTCATTGTAAACAGCAATATTACAACCTGAAAACATGTCAACAGCAATGAGCCCCAGGGACACCCCAAGAGGAAATCATGGGACCAAGAGCAAGGTGAGGGGAGGCAGAAGAGCTGGCTCAATGCGACCCCCTCACTACATTTCACAGGTCTTCCTTGCAACTGTCCTCAGCATGATCAACAGGGCCCTTTATGCCACACCTGCAACAGTGCATGTGCTCTCTGGTCCAACGTGATGACGGATAAGGAGCGGTGGCGACTCAAGAAGGCACGGTGAAGGGAGAACCCGGGCTCCCGCGTGGTTGAGCAGAGCTGGCACTGTGGTTGCAGCTCAGGGGATACACCATCGGATTGAGCATCCAAATCATCGGCCACCTAGGCCCAGGTATTCACGACTATGTTTGTAAATCACAGTTTGCACTGATCAAGCAGCACAACAGGCAATGAAGCGTCCCCAGGGAAACAGCAGCTACTTTTTCAACTTATGAGTGAGATACTGCTGGCGCCAGGTAAGTTGTTTTCTTGAATATGACATTTCACCTGACAATGATATTTGACCTTTCCTACCTTGTCTTTTAGTCTCGTTTACCCACCTGAAACTGGCACTCTCACACCAGTCACAAGGTTTCCAAGGCTCAGTTTGAAGAAAATTTCAGCAGCAGGCTACAAGTGCTTTTCAAAAGAAGCATACCTGAACGGTGTCGTCACAGGGACAAGGAGTCCAAAGCTCCGTGGACAGGATTATTCCAAAGCTCCAGATGAAGATTATTCTTTTTGCCACGCTAACTTGCAGCTGAAACAAAGTGCACCTCTTCCCAATCATAAGAACTACCTCTGGCACAGCCTTCAAAGTGTTAAGTAAAACATCAATACCAACAAAATATTCCTGTGGAAGCCACCATAGTACACCAAATAGGCCCGAAGGGTTCACGCAACAAAGTGACTTTAATTTCCCTGGTCCACTGCATATACTGCCTAAATCCAGTCAGTTGAATTCAAGTACCCATCCTCCCAAGGGAAAACTAGTGCCTTTGTGCGGCTACAGCCCACACAGCCTTAAAAGTTGTGAGTCTCTCCCCTCTGCAAGAGCTCCCTGGCACACTCAGGCAGGTATCTGAGCTCATCCTTCATCATCTTTCACCTTACGGAAGCTCAGGTCAGGGTAGTGGGGAGGGCACAGACTGGGAGCATGGAGGAAAAGTGCAGATCTTGTGGAAATGCAGGCTTTGCATTTACTTTTAGTTTCAAATGGCCACACCTGCCTCACCTGACTCAGCTTCCAAGGTTTTCAGCCCAAAGGTCTGCACTGAGTTGGACTTTCTTTACTTCAGACGCTACGTATTTCAGCTGTGAGGATTCCTTGGTTGAGAAGCCCCAACATGTTGCTTAGTCAGGAGCTGTTACAAGGTGCCTTCTTACACTGCCCAAAGGAAAGTGACCCACCACCACGTATGTGCACTTAGCTTATTTCCTTCTACTTCTCAACTCTGCAGGCCCTATCCACTAATTAGCAAGCAGGCAACTGGGGATTCTAATTCCCCTAAGCCACGGAATACTTGGACCAAAGGATTACCAGGGAATCCGAAGTTGTCCCATCTCCAGATCGAGCGGGTGGGGCCATTATTCTTCTCCTAGGTTGACCTCATCTGTCAGCCTCATCACCAAAACTGACAAGACCTGTAAAGGGTCTGAGATTTTACTCTACTTGCAAGCTAACAAGTTAATCAGAAACAGTGTTATAGCTACTCCTAGAAAATGTGAGATTCAGGGTCAGAAACAAAGAGCCTAGGACACTTAAATCTTTTTTTTTCTTTCTTTTTCCTTTTTCTTTTTTTTCTTTTTCTTTTTTTTTTTTTTTTTTTTTGAGACAGGGTCTCACTCTGTAGTCCAGGCTGGTCCTGAACTCACTATCGAGCCCAGGCCGGCCTTTGGCAATCCTCCTGCCTTAGCATCCTGAGTACTGGGATTATAGGCACGCACCACCATGCCCAGTTTACGTGGTACTGGGGAATCAAATTTGGGTACTTAGCGATTGCTAGGCAAGTGCTAACCTCAGAGCCATTCCTCCAGCCCAGGGAATTTAAATCTTTTATAATGCCCTTTATTCAAGGAGCCACTATTTTGCAAGGCTCCAAGCAAACCTGCCTTTTGTTCTGGAAGGAGACTGCTGGTATCTCTATCTTCTGTAACTCTTTCATCTTTGCTGCTTATCTCTGAAAAACATTCCAGAATTAAAGTAGTGCTTCCTTTCCTTGCAACATATACAGAAAGACAGGCAGGCCATGGAGAGTTGTCTAATAAATACTTTATTTTTAACAAAGTGGAAATTATCTTCCCATTTTTTATTTACTAGCAAACAGATCAGGCATTTGGATCACTTGGTGAGAATCTACTTCCTTGATCACTTCCCAATGGATATGCTCCTATTGCTAAGAGTTCCTGTAGTCTAAACTCATCTTGCATGTACCTCACAGGCCAGTGTGCAAATCATCAGCTGTACAACAGCAATTCAATGCGCTTCAGTAAAAAGTGAGAATGAAGTAAAGATTTCTAAGTAGAGTCAGACAGGTAATGAGGACACTCAAACTGATAATTCCTGCCTTTTCCTGTCTCCAACTCACCATAGGGATATTAGTTACTCACTTGTCAGAGTTCAGGGATAACAGAAGAAGGTAAATTCGAGCACTAATTGAACAAAACTTAATTTCAATACTTATATTCATTATTTTGCCTGAGTATGAATGCAGCTCACACACAACCACATTTCACAACTATGTAATTGCTTATTATCTTCATCATTTCAATTTAATTGATGATATACTCTTTAAAAAATAATCAAGTTTCCTATTTTACTTGATACCTCTGGACTAGAAAGCACTTCAAAAATCTAGTCCTTAAAATTTAGGGCCAAAAGTACCTGAATTTTTAAAAATTAGCAAAACCTATACTATAAGGCATCTTAAAATACATAATGCCTTTTTTATTATTAGCAATACTTTTATATTGAGAGACATGTTAAGGTATACTTACACTTATCTGGTCCTCCACGGAAGTCAATTCAGAAGCAGAACTACTAGATCAATACCTAACCATAAGGAAAAATATACTGCTACATTAGCTGATTTTTGTTCTCTTTGAATTTAATGAGTTTACATCAAAAAAAATTAGGTAGTCATTTCACACTTAAGCAATAAAAATCTTTTTAAAAAAACAATACAAAGAGTGAAAGGATATTAACCAAGTTTACATTTCTTTTTGCTATGGTTTGTAACAATTCATCTCATCACATCTTATTGCCACGTGCAAACGCATTTGCAGCACCCTTTACAATCATGATACTAAATTTAAGGTAGTACATATACTGTTAATAGTGGCCCTTAGAGGAAACTCATTTCCTTCTATTAAAAAATACCAAATATAAGCATTACTTCATAATGCTACTTAACTAGCCATCCATTGTCATAAGAATCACCACCAAAGTTTTCTGGAAGTAAGTCCACATAAGAATTAAATATGTAAAAGGTGAAATGTTCCTTATTTTAATTTTAGCAAGATCTTTACTTTTTTCATTGCTAAGAAATAGTTTTAAAGCAAAGGCTGTAAGAGTATAGATAGCTAAAACTGTACTCCTGAGTTCAAGCTTACAGATAAATCTTTTGTAAGTAATTCTCAATAAAATATCCACCCCCCATCCCCTTTCCCCAAATCTTGTATTGTTTCTTACAAAACTTTGGTCAAGAGTAGAAATATACCCAGGCAGGTATAGATGCCATAAATAGCAAGACCAGTAAGGCCCAACTAATGACTTTGGGTTTAAAAAAATAGAAGGCGATTAAAATGTACTCAAGGTTACATTAAGAAAAGCTTTCACGGGATAATATTGAAACAGTCACAAAGATTAAGAAAATACTGATATCAAAGTACAAATGACTACAATGTTAAAATAGACAAAAGCTACTATACAAGAGCCTCTTCTAAAATTAAAAATAAAGAACACACCACATGAGTCAGGATGATTTTCCTCCTCTACTCATGAATTTTTGTCTCTGTATGTATAAGTTGGTTACGTTGACATCCAGTAGTATTTCTTATGACAGCTGATGAAATTTCATTTCAACTTTGTAGGAGGGATCTTCTCCAAGGAACTTCTCAATGCAGGTCTCACATTGGTCATTGTACAATTTCAAAGTAGTGCAATATTGCCATGATGTGCTGGGGCATGAAGACATATCCGGTATACAGTGCCATCCCCACAATGGAAACCAGCATAGAATCTGAGTTGTAGTTAAGGAAACTCATTATTTTTCTTAGTTTATTCAAAGTTACATCCCAGTATTTTTTCAACAACCATTTTATGTTGAAGTACCCATTTCCTTAATATTTCTCATATACATCAAGGATTCATAAAAACTAGTAATGACAAGAAAGCCAATGCTAGCCACTATTATCCATGCCTGGCACCATTCTCACTGATTTTTTGTTTTATTTTGTTTTTATTTTTAGCCCATTTTATTTTTACTATCACTGTGCAAAACACATACTGTTATTCTCCCTGTTATAGTTGAAAACATCAGTTCACTTAAAATTAAGCTTAGAAAATGCCAATATTCAACTGAAAAAAACCAATGTAGGGAATAAAATTATCATGCTGTAATCATTATAAAAGGTGTACCAACTTAATAAAATATTAATAAAAATGTATGACCCCAAATTTTAAAAGTTTAGACTACAATATAGTTAGACTTGGGCATTAAAGCTAAAAAAATCACATACACTATCTTATCAACATATAAAGTGAGACCCAAGTTACCATCAAACTTTATTATTAAAACTATTAAACACACGATCAAGATACGATATGCAAATACAACAATTCCTCAAATTGGATGTAATCGTTATGTATTACACATACTAATAATATCCATGGGGGGGAAATAAATATGAAATACTCTTAAAAAGTATTAAACACAAGTTATTATCTAGTTATTATTAGTACTGCTACTATGTGCAACAACTTAAAGAAAAAATCTTTTGGGAGCCTAAACAAAAAACACTTTGTACTATGTTCTTTTCTTCTTATTCCAAAATAAACTGAAACTATATATGCAAGCCAACAGAAGATCCCTCTGGAGCGATACACAAAATATGGCTGACAAAAATTGTGTACCATCTGAGGGATTTGGGCTTTGCAATCCCACCAAGCAATGCTAACAGGAATAACTGGAGCCATGTTTTACTTATTCCTTCCTTCATCCACTGATTTATATTTTTCTCTCATGTATCTTTCACCTGTTCATACTAGTCTACAATAAAATACAATTTTACCAGAAGGTAGATTTTAAATAAACAATGTGCTTACTGCCAGCTAATATTTGTAGAAGAGTTCGCGGACAAGTCTCTCTCACATAACCTGATCTTGCTTGACCCTTACAGCTTTCTTATGAAATGTTTTTATGTTTATTACTTAACAGAGGCTGTCCAGGTTAGCTGCTAAACAGGCAACTGTCCTTAGAGGCAGAGGTGAACCCGAGGCTCAAACCCTAAATTCTCATCTAGCAAATACCCAGTACTTTTGATTTGGTTCAGCTTTGGTTGTTATTTTGGTTTTTTGGGGTTGTTTGTTTAACCACCTTGGGTCCTACAGTCCTTCGTAACTGAAACCACCACCTCACTGTTGTTGACCAGACCTTCCAAATTGCACACAGATATTACCAGAATGTTTCCAGATATTACTGCACATTTCTACCTATGATACTCCACAAGGCATCTTAAATTCGAGATAGCCAAAACTGGCCTCATTCGCTTTCTCCAAAACTACCAGTTCAGGATGAAGGTTCTGGGTTCAATTCCCAGTACAAGAAAAAAAATGAAAAATACATATATAATATGTGTATTTGTATACATAGTACTGGGCTGAAAGCTTCTGTATAAAACATTCTAACTCTACTCCTTTACAAAATTTAGGTTAGGAGTATTTGGGCTTAATTTGTTACTGAAAAATAAACAGAAAGTCTTACCTACAGGAGTAGAACATAGAACTACCAATTCTGACAATGACAAAGAGAAATTATTGAAAATCAACTGAATCTAAATGCAAGTACCAGTTCATACGCTACTAAAAAATAAACCAAAAAAGCTCCATCTTATCCCTTTATCCATAGAGTTTAACTTTTATTCTGTCTATAGTCTGACTTCATTTCTCCTATTTCCAGAATCATATCAAGAAAGCTTACAAATGGAAATTTTCTACAAACCAAATTTCAAAATTATTTTTAAAAAATTATCCTAAAGCTCTCAACCATAGAGACTATGTACAGGGAGCTTGAGGAATAGTTCAGTTGTTAGCATGCTTGCCTAGCAAGTGTAAGGCTCTGAGTTCAATTCATCATCATCACCTAGGCTGAGCATATGTCTACAATCCCAGCACTATGGGCCCATAGTGAGTTCAGGACCAGCCTGGACTACAGAGCGAGACCCTGTCGGGAGACAGACAGAGAGAGAGAGAGAGAGAGAGAGAGAGAGAGAGAGAGAGAGAGAGAGAGAGAGAGAATGAGAGAGAGGAAGGGGAGAAAGACCATGTACAGTTAACTTTTCAATGACCCTCATATACTAAGTGAACAACTTGCAATGGTACGGTGAGGAATTCCTATCAGGCTTAGTAATTATCTTGCAGGGATGGAGGAATGACACAGAAGTTAAAGCACTTGCCTTGCAAGCACAAGGCCCTGAGTCCAATTCTCCAGCACCATATAAAGATGGACGTGGTAGTGCACACACTTGGGAGGCTGAGGGAAGTGGACTGCCCTGAGTCCAAGTCCAGCCTGGGCTACAGCAGTGAGTTCAGTACTAGCCTGAGCTACAGAGCAAGACCCTGTCTCAAAAAAATAAAAAGAAAAAATAACAATTACCTTACCAAAAAGTACAAAAAAGAAGTTGGAGGTATTGCTCAGCAGTAAAGAATACTTCCCTTGCAAGTGTAAGACTCTGGGTTTGATTCCCCAGGACTACATAGGTAACACATGACACACCTAGAGAAAATAAGTGAGTAAATAGAAAACAATGGCCTTTACCACTGGGCATGGCTCAGTTTTAAAAATGCAGAAAGTACGCACTTTTGATAAATAACTTCCGACAAATTCAGGTTAAATAACTTCAGCCATGAAGTTGAAATAGCTCCACTGAACTGAACTGAAGTTTCCCTGGGGTTCTGTGTGGTACCTATTCCTATTAACATCGCGAGGCATCAGTTTAGTTGTGACATTCGCAAGATTAGTGAACATGAGACTTTGCTTTCAAGCCTTCTCCCACACAGGAAGAAACATACTATTTAGAAAACCTGGTAAAAACTTGCTATCTGGTCCTTATGAGGATTTCTCAAAGAGTCTCATTCTGTAACAAGCCTCTCAAAGCTTAAGTACTCTTGACACAGTGCAAAGTCCAAGAAATGAGTACCAAAACTACAGGGCACCGGAGGAGACCTAGGCTGAGCTGCGACCCTCCTGTCCTTGCTTATGCAAATGACTGCTTATGTGTTATTTTCAGAAAACACAGTATTCAAATCTCCAAAAACATACATATTGGCAATATGTCCTTCACTGAAATTTATTTCAATTTAAGCATGTACCATAGATTTAGATCACACATCCTATGTCAAAAACTGAATCATTTGTCCCAGAGGGCAACAGAGTCCTCACTAAAAGTGTTCTTTGAGGTTTGAGCACCTGTCACCATGATGCAGACTATGTCTGGTAATTACTCACGCTTACCATAATACTAGTTTGTTATTAATTTATGCTAATATCCTAGGATGTCACAACTCTCTGGCCTTGAGTATCTTAATAAAATAAGGTTCCTCCCTTCATTAACATTTTAGTATCCCAGTTGTTTGGAGAGAATATTTAGGTTCTATTTCTCAATCATTCTTAAAACAATCTTTTTGAGACAAAAAAAATGTGAAGAAGTCAGTATATATAACACAATACACATATTTTAAAGGGGAACATCCAAAGTGATAGTCTTTCTGTTTACTAAACTCTCTGTATGGCATATTAGCACCGTAGACAAATTAGTCAGATTTACTCTCTAGAGTGGACAACATAGAATACAACAATATAGAATACTTTGGTATAATCTAGGATATAACAAAAAAAAAAAGCCCTCAAAAACTGTAAAGCCGATTGCGGAACTGGAGGAATGGACCAGCGGGAGCGCGACATCAAGCACTAAGTACTTGAGTTGATTCCCCAGCACCACAAAAACAGGGCGTGGTGGCACACGCCTATAATCCCAGCACTCAGGAGGCTGAGACAGGAAGATTGCCATGAGTCCAATGCTAGCCTGGGCTCCATAGTGAGTTCAGAACCAGCCTGGGCTACAAAATGAGACGCTGTCTCAGTAAACAAATAAACAAACAAACAAACAAACAAATATAGCAGATTCTTTTGTGTGGTTATGGTCTCCACCACTGAATTTTAAGTGCTTGTGAGCAAAAGAGCACTGTGCTGAGCTCTGCTTCCCACTACTGTGTATGGTTTAGTAAGGCAGAAACTTCATAAATCATTCCAGAACTGAGTAGATAGTGTGCCAGGACATGTGCAGGGATTGAGGATGTTTGTTCAAAGGCCGAATGAACAATCAGGGGTTATTTACACCTGGACATAGTAAAATATTTTATAAACTCAATGCATATAAAAGCCAATGGATGTGAGACCGTATATTTTGTTTGTTTTGGTTTGGTTTTACTAGGGATTCAACCCTGGGTGTCTGCACTGAGCTATATCCACAGGTCTCTTTCATTACTTGTTTTGAGACAGGGGAAGTAACTAAAGTGACCAGACTGGGCTCAAACCTGTGATCTTCTGGTCCAAGCCTCCTAGAAGATAGGAATTACAGGCATGCACCACCAAATCTAGCTCATGCTATTTAAGAGGGATCCTCCACTAATCATGAGCTGGATAGTTTCCAGCAAGACTTAAAAAAAATAAAATTCCATAAAGGATCATTCCCAGTTTGTATCCCAACAGCTTCAAAAAATAAATTTAAAAAGTCCCGTAACAGAGAGCGTAGGTGTTGTAACCGGGCCAGTGGTGCAGGCTGTAATCTCAGTACTCTGGGAGGATGAAGCAACAGAACCACAAGTTTGAGGCTAGCAACATACCAATACCCTATTTCAAATAAATAATAAAAAGGGGCTAGAGATGTGGCTCAGAGTGAGAGCCCTAGGTTCAAGCCCCAGTATGGGGAAAAAAGAAAATGGAAGGCTTTTTTTTTTTTTTGAAACAGGGTCTCGCTTTGTAGCCAAGGCTGTCCTTGGACTCAGGACAATCCACCTGCCTCAGCTGGGATTACTGGCATTACAGGCGTGTACCGCCACGCCCAGCTTTATGTGGTGCTAGAACTGAACTCAGGACCTTGTGCTTACAAGGCAGCAATTTAACCCCTGTGCCATTCTTCCAGCCTGGAAGTGCTTTAAAAAAAAGATTTAGTAAATCAGAAGCAAGACCACAACAACTAACATTTCCCATCCCAAATAGTAGCTTTGTCCCTCAAAGGAAGTTTGTTTCTGAGAAAAGCTCAGGAAACCTGTGTTTCAGTAGGTATATTTATTGCATTTAAAAATATCAATAGTTTAGCTTCTGACTGCACTGGCCACATAAAAACACCACTACAATGACAATTAAAGCAAGCCAATCTCTTTATTAGTCAAACTCCTTTTAAAATAAAATTTAAAAAGCTACTTAGCCTTAGAAATACTGAAAATTTTGCATAAATAAAATGTTCAGAAAGCATTCTAATGGAAAGAAATCAAAGAACAGCATTTGACAAGATTTTTCATCAGAGGCTGTTTACTGGAAAGCAGCAACCAATGCCCTAAGAGAAAGTAGATGCTGACCAACTGAAACTCCAGTTAATCTTCATTACTGTAATTGTTCCGTTTATCTCAAAAAGAAACCTAGAGACCATACCCAGCAATAATAAGAAAGTTTTTCTTTTTGCCAAATATATCAGTTATCTCTTGATATGCTCCTAGTTGTCTTAAATCAAAGCAAATGAAAGATACTGACACTGTTACAGTCCTGGGTATATTAACCAACCTACTATTTTTGGTCACATGAAATAATTTAGCAAAAGGTTCATCAAACTTTTTTAAATGAACAGGCACAGATAGAATATGGATGTGTGCCCAGTCCCCACCATTAACCACCCATGACCTAGCCTATTTACTGGATACAGACCACTTTCTTGAGTTTTCCTTCACCTTTGTTGAAAGCTACTAAAGTTATAAGCATCCTTAGGGGGCACAGATAGGGATACTGTAAGATTCTCATGCAGCCAGCCAAATGCAAAGGTCCTATATACAACAGACTAGAGCAGCTGTCTCCAGCTACAGCTCTGGCAGCCATGAAGCAAGACACCCCAGGAGGTTAGGACAGCTAAGGAGACCCACATGCAGATGGCTCCCACAAGGCACTGCAAGTTCTCCCTTCCAACCCCCCCAACAACTGCGCCGTCTCCCACTTCACTTCCTGATTCTCACAATCATGCAGAGCCAGAAAACCTCTGGGAGCCAGACCTGGTGAGCATGCCCATAATCCCAGCACTCGGGGAAGTTAAGGCAAGAGGACGCAAGTTTGAGCTTTTCCTAGCAGAAATTAAGGTTGGTTTTGCCTAGCTGGCTGCACAGTCTGGACTGACTTTTCCAACAGTTGTGTGATGAACATTTCCTATGCAATGCATGAGGGGGGAAAATGTAGCTTTAACAAAAATATGTAACATTAAAATATATGTATGGAAAGCGAGAAAGTACATCCTTGATAACTACCTAAATTTACAACTGAATTATTCATACGTCAACTTAAATGAGCAAAGGAATGCACAGTCCACATTTTTGTTCTTTGAGGAGGTAATGAACCAAGTCTGTAGAATAGCGTCCTGAGGGCTGGAAGTATTAACTGATCAGTTACAGTGAGTCCTGCCTCTAGTGACCCACTCAGCACACAGAAGAAACTACTCATTTCTGCAATGAGAAGGTCAAAAGTAAGGCAGAAAATACACAGCAAATTTGAAGAACTCTTGAGAAAAAGATTTTTAACTTAAGGTAGTGCAAAATGTTCTGATCATTTCATGGTTATTCTGAACTCATATTTTGTTTAAAAGTATCTTGATATTAAAAAAACTTTCTAAAAAACATTAAGCCCACTAAGAATATTTTTTCTATAGCAAACTTTCACTGATACTAAGAATTTGCCTCATGAACAAGTAACACATTGATTTTGATTGGAAGGCAACCAAAGTTTCAAATGGTCCCATATATATGTGTATATATATATATATATATATATATATATATATATATATATATATTCTCTTCAGAAAAGGAGCTCACTAAGAGAGAAGTTCTAGTAAAAGACTCTGGTGAACTAGGCGTTAGTAATCCCCTGTATTAACAGCTCAGGGGAAGCTCTGTCAAATACAGGGACAGATGCTGAACAAAAACTGCCCATTCACCAAATGTAGGTTTTTCTTCATCAATTTCATTTGCTGTGCCTATTCACAAAATATACTATATAAACAAACCAAACAACAGCTAGAGATTCTCATTTATTTGCAAGAAGTTGTGCCAATCATTAGAACTCCTTAAGGCGCTACAGCAAAATATATTTTGCAAACCTATCTCTTTTTGATTATAAAAATTTTAATTTCACCAAACCACAGGCACCATACAGACACAGCAATGCACACACCTGTAACCACAACTACTTGGGAGGCTGAGGAAGGAGGACTGTAAACTGGAGTCTGCGCAACCTAGTGAGACTCTGTTCCAAAATAAATAAAACCAGGCTCCTTGGTGTAAGCCTGTAATGCCAGCACTCTGGGAGGCTGAGGCAGGAAGATTCCAAGTTTGAGCCCAGACTGTGCAACTTAAGTGATTTAAAGAAACCCTGTCCCAAGACCAAAACCCAATAATGGGCTGGGGATGTAGCAAAGTTCAAAGCCTCTGGGTTCCACCACAGCATCACAAATAAATAAGTAAATAACTTGCCTTAGTATGCACAGGGCCCTGCATTCAATCCCAGGTATCACCAAAAAAAGGTTTTTCCCTATGGGTACATGGAGTACCTCAGGAGATACCACAGAGAAAACTACTGACATTGGTTGTTCCATGGTTGCTCAGACAGTGGCAGAAAGATTTGTCACTAGCTACCACTTCAATCCACAATTGGTTAAATTCACAGATGCAGTGCTCACTGATAACAAAGATCAAATATTTGTTAAATTAGCAAAAGCCCATGCTCTGCTTTTTAAATTTTTACTCCCTCCCTACTATGACTTAGAAATGCCTGTGCCAGCCAGGAAGACAGGAGCCCTCACCATGCCAATACTGCACACCAGCCAATGCCTTCAGTTCTGTCTGAAAAGAGCAAACCCTCCCAGTGTACCAGGGTCTTCCTGCCCTACATCCCTGAGCTCCTGCTACCCTAAAGTCCCTCAGCCAAAACACAGAAAGGGCCCATCTAAGAACCTGTGTAAATTCTCATTTTTCCTGAAATGAGCCTCCAGCTTCCTTGAGTTAATAAAATTCATCTTCTTGGAAACTCACCTCTGAACTCAAGACAGTACATTAAAGGTCTGCGTTCGATACAGATGCTTTTTTCTTTCTTTCTTAGAATAGTCTTGACCTTTCATAGGTTGAATCCACGAATACAAAACCCATACAAAGAATTAACTGTACAGGGTGATCGTTTCCTACTTTAATGTCATTGAAAAAAATTGTTGCTGGACTTTAGCCAGTGAATTTATTCAAAAAGTCTGAGCTACTCGCCTCCTCTGGATCTCACTCCCACTCTCTAGGAGACCACAGTTTACCTGACCTCCTTCCCTACTATGCACTTGGCTCCAGCCACACTGGCCTCTGCAGTTCCTGAAACACACCAGACCTGCTCATGCCTGAGGCATCTGCCCTCCACCCAGAAAGCTCATTCCTCTGAAATTCTCTCTGATTCAATCTTCCCAAATGTTCCCTCTCAATCACTCTAGTTAAAACAGAAAAATACTTTCTCTTCCTCACTTCCCATCCCCTTGCCTTATTTTATCTGTAACAGTTCCAGCAACCGAACATTGACTGTTTTATTGACTTATCTAGTGGCATTAGAAGAAATCCTTTTATCTGTGTTATTCACAGGAGTAGGCTCAGTATCTAGAATGGTATCTGGCAAACACAAGTCACATAATAGTTATGAGTAAAGAATTCAACAAACATACATAATTTACTAATGAATAGACATAACAATGTAAACTTTTCTAACGGCTCACAGACAAATCAAAGTTCTCCCACTCTACAGTGCTTTCTGTTTCTTTGCACTTGACTTTTCTCTTAAAAAGTTAATTCTATTTATTAGCCAGGCCAGGCCTGGATATACAGGCCTGTAATCCTAGTACTCTGGGAGGCTGAGACTGGAAGATAGCAAGTCCCAGCCTGTGTAATTTAGCAACTTAGTGAGACCCAATATAAATAAATCAGGGATACAGACATAACTCAGTAGCTAAAGCACTTGCCTAGCAAGCGCAAGGCCCTGAATTCCCCAGCACCACATAAACTGAGTGGGGTAGCACACACCTGGAATCCCAGCACATAGGAGGCTGAGGAAGGAGGGCTGCTGTGAGCTTAAGGCCAGCCGGGGGCTACAGAGTGATCTCAAGATCAACCTGGAGTGCACAGTGAGACCCTGTCTCTAAATAAACAGTCGGGTTGGGGATCCAGCTCACTGGAAAGGCCCTGGGCTTCATCCTCCGTACTCCTCTCTTAGAGGTAGAGCACTTGCTTCGCATGCACAAGGCCTTAGGTTCAATCCCCAGTATGGGGATGGGGGGGGGGGGG
This sequence comes from Ctenodactylus gundi, assembly GCA_004027205.1. Lineage (NCBI taxonomy): Eukaryota > Metazoa > Chordata > Mammalia > Rodentia > Ctenodactylidae > Ctenodactylus > Ctenodactylus gundi. Next base: position 23,582 of record PVKB01005497.1, on the reverse strand, counting down.
GGATGGGGATCAGGTCTCTTCCCACCTCCACATACATCTGTAATTACCTTAAGATGACAAACCAATACATAAACATGTTCCTGAAGCATTATGACTGCCTAGCACTGGAGTTAAAAGAAAACTTTTGAAGAAACATGGATCCTATTTCAGGCAGAATCTCATTCCTAACATAAACCAAAAAAAGAACCTGCTCACATTTTGCTTAAAATAAATAGAAATATGAATTGCCCCGAGGAGTTAGGAGTGTAACTCAACGGTAGAACACTTGCCTAGAGCACACGAAGTTGTGACCTGGATTCCTAACACCACCACCCCACACGAGCCATAGAAACAAGCAACAGCAGAGAGATGACAAATATAAACTACTAATTACAGATCAATGTGGCTTCAAAAAAAAGTGAAAATGTACTTCAGGAGTAGGTGTGTGTGGGTGAGGGGTTGGTACTGGGGGTTAAGCTCTGAGCCTTCACACTCAGCTACAAAGCCAGCCACCCACCCCTTTCTCACTCTTTCTCTTTCAGACATAGTCTTAGTGAGGCTGGATCGTGAGATTCTGCCTCATCCTCTCAGAATGCTGGAATTACAGGTTTGCACCACGAGGTTTCAAGCTCTTTTTCAGAGTCCACCTTCCCCTTAGAGGCATAGCTACAATGTAACTCAAAGAGATTCCACAGGGAGTGTTGCACTGGCTACAAAATCTGTCTCGGTTACAAAGCATGGTATTTTTCCTTTCCCACCTTCAGCTCCCAGGAGGTAAAGGGTATTTTGAAACATTTTTAAAAGTTAAACAAAAGCTAAAAACTTCCCCTCCTGAGGTGAGGTCAGTGTTTCTCAGGTGGTAAGACTTCTAAGTTGCCATTGTAACACTAATTAGTACTTAAAAGACTTTCACTGTTACTTTCTGTCTTAAATCAGGCTGTCAGGTTCTACTGTAGTGTAAGATAAACATCATGTTTGTACTCAGGAAAAGTTCAAATATTTGTTGAATAACCTAGTAGGTAATAAATACATCATTTCAAATGTTATATCAGAAATCAGATAAATTTAAGATATAGACTCTAATATGGACAGGTTCTTAAAATTCATTTATTGTTTCAAGAACTACTGATAGTGTGCCTGACTTTACACAATAAGACATTTTCTTAAAAACATACTTATTTCTATAAACCACTATTTCCTTATAGAAGTTCAAAAACACATTTAATTATAACTGGTTTTCACAGTTTTTCATTTGAGAATAGAAGAGAAATAAATTTCTAAGTATGGATGCTGACACTCAAAGATGCCCCTAGAAAGTGTGCAGTGATACATCGTTATAGTAGGCTATCAGTTTCCCTGAAATAGCAACCTCAAACTATTGCAGGTTTTATATATATGATATGTAAACTAATACATTTACCTTCTTTAAGAAATTAAATCTGAAGAAATTAAAGTCTCCAGGCAGGAAGAATGGCTGAGCGGTCAAAGGGCTTGTCTTGGAAGTGCTAAACCAAGCACTAAGTACCCGCTTTCGAACCCCCAGCACCACATAAACTGGGGGTGGTGGCACACACCAGTAATCCTAGCACTAGGGAGGCTGAGACAGAAGGGTTGACTGTGTTCGAGGCAATCCTAGGCTACACAGTGAGTTTAGGACCAGTCTGACCTACAGAGCAAGACCCTGTCTCAAGAAAAAAGAGAGAGAGAGAGAGAGAGAGAGAGAGAGAGAGAGAGAGAGAAGACTGGTGTTCCAAACTATAAATACTAAACTTAAAATAACTCCAGAAATTGAGGTGGAATGCTATAAACATATCTGACAGTAATTTAAGATTGGTTTTATCAAAGGATCACATTGTTACCCTGAACTAACTCAATAACGTAAATGGTGAAGCAAAGGGTATTTTTTTTAATTTTATGTGTTAACCCCTAAGATTCTAAGTGCCAAATGCCAGTTGGTTGCAATTCTCATTAGTTTAAGAAATATTTTGCAAGACACAGTGGCATACACCTGTAAAGTCCCAGCTAATAGAAGAAAGAAGCAGGAGGATCACAAATTTGAGTCCAGCCCAAGCATCTTAGCAAGACTGTGCCTTAAAACAAATCACACAAATAAATAAATAGGACTGGTAATGGAGCTCAGTGTAAATCCCTGGGCTCCATTTCCAGCAACAACAGAATTAAATTAAATCATGTAGTCACAAAAACCACTGTAACTGTCAAAAACACAACAGACAAAAATCCCTAGGTAGTGAAATCCCAGCACTCAGGAAGGCTGAGGCAGGAGAATTGTCATGAGTCCAAGGCCAGCCTGGGATCCATAGTGAGTTCAGGACCAGCCTGGGCTACAGAGCAAGACCTTGTCTCAAAAAAAACAAAACAAAACAAACAAACAAACAAAAAACACCTAGATATATTTCACTTCGTAATATGTTTGTCCGTCTCCAAAAAAAAAAAAAAAAGCTAGGCATTTCTAAAGCATTATTACTACAAGTCAAAACAATACAGAAAAATGCTAACACCACTGAAACTAGCATTTATGCATGTACCCACAAAAGGTGTAAAATTTAACTAACTCTACTCTGTGGCTCTCCAACTTCTGATTCAACGAGTTAAAATGTTTCTACCGAGAAATTTCATTACATATGGATTTATTTCACACTTTACAAAGCATGACCTCACAACCCTTGACTTGCATGAAACTGGAGATCAAACAGCAGATTCAAATAATGCAGGAAATCATAGTCTAAACCCAAACTATGCATCCAGGTTGGGGGGGGGGGGCGGGGAAGCGCAGTAATACATACATAAACTACCTTGTAAGTAGCTAAGTCTTCGAAAGTGCAGAAACAGAAGATCAGCCTTGAGTACAATGTTATTTCTTTATGCATTCACAAAGTTGCTCTAAAGTACGCTATTCCAACCAAACCATCACGAAAAAGGACAGCCTGGACGAAGTAAACAAGGAACACGAACTACTTGATTCTCACTAGCTTGGGTTAAAAAAAAAAGCCACATCTCATTATTATGTTGATTCTGCAAGACTATCACTAGAGGACATGGACATCTAAGACTAAAGACAACAAACATCACAGCTTCATTCACTGTGTAAAAACTGGATGAGGTTAAGACACACCCAAAGTGATTAGCACAGCTTCTTACCAGTTCTTAAGCACTTAAAACCTTTCCACCATAACACTGTTTGAAACCCTATGAACAACTAACCACAAATTTCCTTTCGGGCATGGCCTCTACCTACTGTGCAAAGTAGTAATGAATAAAACATACTTTTGAAACTGCCATCTTGAAGACCTTTGAAAAACCTGTAACTTAAACTGCTTTCCAGAAACTGTCCTGGGGAGTCACGACCACCAATACATAAGCTCGTTAAAAAGTGGGCGCTGGTTAGAATTTTCATCACGACCCAAGCCAGTCAAGCCAGGGACAGTTAAAGGTCAAAGGCGTCCAAGGCGCGAGAGATCTGCCCCACTTCCGAGGTCCCTGCCTCCCACGAGCCCCGGGGACCGAACCAAAGGCAGGCTCCGGCCAGGGAGGGAGCAAAGGCTTCGCCAAGCCAGCCTGCGCGCTCGGGGACTTCCTCCCGAAACAGGCACTGGCACCCTGCGTGGAGCGACTTCCAGGACAGCCCGGCTCCCGGGGGTCCTCCCTACCGTTGGCCGCGCGAGCACCGCCCACGGCCCGAGAACGCCACCACGCCACCACGCCACCCCGCGCGCGCGCCCGCCCGCCGCGAAGGAGCGGGTCCCTCCAAGCCGCTGGCCCCGGAGGACAAGCGGCCCGCGCCCCGGGCCCCCCGCCACCCTGCTCCGCGGCCCGCAGGATACTGAACACAGTCCGCTCCCAGGGCTCCAGCATGTAGAGCGCCGTGACCAGCAGGTACTGGTAGTACAGCCAGGACATCTGCTTCCAGGCCCGCGCCAGCGCCATCCCCGCCATGCGTCTCCGCGCTGCAGCCGTGCGTCAGTCTGTCCGGCCGCCCGCCAGCGCCCCAGAGCCCCAGGCTCCAGGCCGGCCTGCCCGCCAGCCGGCACCCATTGGCCCGCCCGGCCCTGCGCGTCACCCGCGGCACGCCCAGCCCCGCGCGCGCCCGGGCAGCCCCGCGCCCCGCCCGCCGGCCCTCATTGGCCAGGCTGCTACCTCGCGTCGCACCCGCCGCCTCCCCGGTTCCCTCCAGGCCGCGCCCACCGAGCCCGGAGAGTTAACTGTCCACGCGAGAGCGCGTCCCCGTCCCCGGGCTTGGCCTTGGGCCGAGCTCACGGGAGCGCTCCATGGGGTCTGGCCACCTGGATGGGCGGAGGCCTACCTTCTGGTCGCCAGACACCCCGGAGGGGCTCCATAGCTCTGGTCGGATGGTTTGTGCAATGCCTGTTCCGCCTCGGACGTTCATCGGGCAGGGGGATGCCAGGAGGCCTGAAGAGGCACGCGCGTACGTCCTGCAGCGTACCATCCAGCGAGACGGGCATTCAGACAAGCGCAGGTGAAGCCGTGATCCCAGCAATGAGCAGGGCAGAAGAGGAGGCCAACCTCATTGAGTCAAGGAAGTCTGGGAAAACATGTCTGCAAAAATAATGTGCTCAGCACCTCCTGCCTGCCCTGGCCACCGTGCACACGCATGAAACAGCACCCTTATAAACCAGTATCACTTCATGTACTCAGAGACAGCAATGCTTGCCATAAGTTTATGCCCACCTTAGCTACAGATACGCATCTTGTAGGTCACAGCCAGTTAAAGCAAGCTGATCCACAGACAAGAGGCAGCTCGGGGTCAGTATGCTCAGTGGTGAGATCTCCTAGAGATACTCTTTTAAATGTCAGACTTTCCTACTGGCATATGCACCCGTAGTATTCTACGCTCTATCAGGAACGCATGCAGCCACTGTATGCATGCAAATGATGTAATTAAATACCTGCTGCTAAAACGGTAAAAGTTTCTAGGTTGAAGAGCCTACTGCTTAAACTGTAAAGCTCTCATGATTAAGACTTTACTTAGGTAAGAGTGGTGGTGCAGACCTGTAATCCCAGCTACTCTGTAATTAATCCTAGCTATTCCAGAGGCTGAAGCAGGAGGATCACAAGTTCAAAGCCAGCGTGGTCAATTTAGGAAAACTGTGACTCAAAAATTGTAACAGGTCTAGGGGTGTAGCTCAGTGATAGTATGCTTGTCTAGTAGCATGCTGAAGGCCTTCTGGGTTTGGCTCCCAGTACCATCGAAAGAGAAAAAGAAAGAGAGAAAGAAAGAAAACGGAAGGAAGGAAGGAAGAAAGGAGGAAAGAGAGAAAGAGAATCAAATTCTTTTTTTGAGCTATACATTAAGAAAAGCAAACCAGATAAACTAAGATTTGGGCTGGGGCATACGTCAGCAGATCCAGTGCTTGCCTAGGAAATGTAAGGCCCTAAGTTACATTGTCCAGCATCACATAAGCAGGGCATGGTGGCACATGACTGTAATCTCAGCATTTAGGAAGCTGAGGAAGGACTGCCATGAGTTTGAAGCCAGCATGGGCTACCCAGTGAGTTCAGGACCAGCAGGACTTCAGAGCAAGACTCTGTCTCAAAAAAAAAAAAAAAAAAAAACCCAGATCATTTTTTTTAGTTTTGATTTTGAGCCAGACAAGGTCTTGCCAAGAGCTCCATTGCCGAGGCTGGACTCAAACTGTAACCTTCCTGCCTCAGCCTCCAAGAGTGCTAGGATCTTTATACATACACAAACACATACACACACATATGCAGCTGAGAGTTTGCCTTGAGTCTCAGAGAAGACTTACAGACTTCTGAAAAGTGCTAGAACTACTGAGGCTTTGGGGATGGGATAATTGTGTTTGGTTGTATGTGAGAGTCTTATCATGTTAGGAAGGTTTATGGCCTTGTATTTATTTGGAGATTAGTACGGTTTAAGGAGAAGAGTCTGGTTATCGAGGTGATCAGGGGTGGATTGCAATTATTAATCATAACATATGAATTTGGCTGAATTTTAAAATTATCCAGGGTATTATGCTGCAGGTTTTATTTATGGGTGTGTCTGGGTGGCTAATAGAGGCATGACTTTGTATTACAGTAAGCCTCAACTGTGTTAACATAAGCAGCTTGGTATCCTCCTAAGGGATTAGAAAAATGCAATCTGCATTCTGGGTTTGTCTGGGTGAGACCTGGAGATACAACCTTGGGGTTTTTATTTTTTGGTTATTTGTTTGCTGGCAAAAAATTAAAGTGAAAAAGAGCTCTGGAGAAGAGTCCTGATCTGGGGTGGGACTTTTGCCTTTGGTTGCTCAAACCCAAGAAATTCCTTGACCTCCTGGGGGGGGTCCACCAAATATCTTGTTCTGTAATAGGTCCCTTCCTTAAGCTCCTGCCTATCACTTTCCCTCTGGGAAAACCATTGTAGCTGTAGAGGATGAGGGGTAATGATCATTCTGGCTACTTCCAGTTGAACCTGGACCTAGTAGGGATGAGAGGTTCCTTCTCAGAGGGAGATCTGACTGGTGGTCCCTGGGAGACAGTCAAGAGGTCAATGATAAAAGAGGGCCTCCATCTGAGGTTCAATTTGTAAAGCCATCTAGAGTTGTATGACCTCAGTTATGTCAGAATGGAGAAGTTGTAAATCCCAGACACAAGTCCTCACAAATGTTGCAACCCTCACTTTCCCAAGAGAAGGGAAGAGACCACCATGGCATTGACCCTCGAGTGGTTAAGAATAAAATATCAGAGTCCAGTTTATGACCTTGGGTATTGTATTGGTTTGGGTTCTTTCAAAAGGCAGAAGTTAGATTTTATAACAAAAAGGATCTATTAGGAAGACTTACAAATCTGAGAATATAGTCCAAGATGGCTACTCAACCGTGAAGTAGATTTCCCGTCCAAGACTGCAGGACAGCTGGTGAGGTGAGAGTCTGCTGCCAATCTCGGTTGTTCAAAGAACAATGGTGAAGACTGGAGCCTGAAGATTGGCAATTTAAGAGCAGTGACAGGCAGACAGGTGCAAGTTGAGACTGGAGTGAATCAGTGGTGGAGATCCGCGGGGTGTAGCGAGTTGGCATCTGAAGACAATTGCAAAGGGAAGAGCTTTTCCAAAGGAAGAAGCTATAACAATCTTCCTTCTTCCTTCCTTTTATACTGTTGGAGTTCCAGTTGGCCCTCCCACATCTGGGTGGGTGCTCTTCCCTCATTGGCCGGCCCACAGATCACTCACACTCTAATCCAGGCCGGTTCTTAATTCCCAATCTAGGTGTGGCTCCCAAACTCTAATCCAGGTGTGGTTCCTGATTCTCTCAAATTGACATAATCACTTCAGTGGTCACAGGTATTATATATAGTTTCTGGCCTCTTCCTTTCTGGCACTATTAGCCTGCTCTGATGCCAGTACACCACAAAGTGAGGAGGATTGCTCTGCCAAATATTTCTGCCTTGGAACTAATTTAATACAGACTGGATCCCCTGAAACCACGAGCCAAATAAAATCTCTCCTCCGTGAAGTTGTGTGTGTGGGTATTGTGTTCTGGTGTCAAGAAAACTGACTAATATACTCTCTTTTGATGAGCTCCATGTTCCTTTAATTTCTATGCTAAAACCTATTTTCTTTCCCATCCCTAAAGACCCAAGGGCCCCTCTGCCTCTCTTCCTTCATGCCTGACTCTCAATTAGTTCATCATTCCCTCACTTCAGGCATTTATGTTAACTGCTGGTAGAATGTATTTAAATATAACTAAAACAATAGTAAGAGTTATGTTTAACACATTGCAATTATTTACAAAATGCTGTCATTGTTTCATTTCATTTCCTCAGAAAGAAGAAGTACAATCTCCATTTAATAATTACAGACACTGGGCGGCTGGTGGTATAGCTCGGTGATTACAGTGCTTACCTAGGAAGCACAAGGCCCTGGGTGTGATCCCCCAGCACCATATACTATTTGGGCATGATGGTGTATGCCTATAATCCCAGACTTAGAAGGCTGATGCAGAAGGATTGCCATGAGTTCTAGGCCAGCCTTGCCTACATAGTGAGTTCAGGACCAGACGAGAGAGCAACACCTGTCTGAAATATAAATAAAATAATTATAGCTAGTGAAGTTCAAAGACATAGTCAAGTCCAAACTAATATAACAGCACAAACTCACTTTTCTTTCCACTTTTTCACTTCTGTTAGTGGCAGACAAGACAATAGACACAATTTTTAACTCCCTTCTCTTCCCATGACCTTTTGTTTCTGCCTCTATGCAACCTCAAGTCTCAAATCATTGTTCAAAGCATCCAGGTTTATTTTCTTTGTTAGGATCTGCCATTTTATATGTCCCCACATAACCTCACCCATTAACCTAACAAACTGGCTCTTGTTACCCAAACTTGGCTACTTTTTGCCACCGACTACACTATTTGTTAACTACAGGTCAACTTGTATCGGGCTGTCATAAAAGTTATTTCCTCCCCTAGAGGTCATTTATTTATATAAAGAATAATGATCAGTCAATGATATATTGCCCATTTTGTTCCATAATCTTTTGCCATTTTTCAGTGAGCTTTTATAATTCCTCATTCATAGGTCTTGTCTTCTACCATCCAGAAAAAAAAAATGGAACAAGATACTGATTTACTGTAAACACTATGTATTACATTTATATATTAATAAAAATAGTGGGAGGAAAAATAAAGATACTGATTTACAGTTTCATCTGAATTGAACATTATACTATTTTGAAGAAAGCAAAACCAGTACAAGTCTGATGGATTAAGGTCAGATGAGGATGGTGGGCATGGAAACACATCGCATCCACACTCCAATAAATTTTTATGGTAATCAACTTGTGTGTAGTCTCACACTGTAGTGATGGAACACAACTCTGACAATTCAAAAGTTCTGGATGTTTCTGTATGATGGGTTCATTCAAACTGTCCTATTGCTGACAATACAAATTTGAATTGATTATTTGGTTCCTCGGTAGGTGCAAATTTGAGACTAGCTACATAGTGAAACGCTGTCAAGAGAATGAACAGAAGAGTGAAAAAAATGAAAGATATAAATCAACAAAAAGTGTCCATGTACCCCATATAAAGGATGGCATAGGAGCTGGAAGAATGGCTCAGCAGTTAAAGCCCTTGCCTAGCAAGAGCTACAACAAGCACTAAGTACCCAAGTTCGATTCCCCAGCATCACATAAGTCAGGCATGGTGGTGCACACCTGTAATCCCAGCTCTAGGGAGACTGACGCAGGAGGATTGCTGTGAGTCCAAGGCTAGCCTGTGCTACAGAGGGAGACCCTGTCTCAAAAACAGAAAGAAGGAAAGAAAGAAAAGGAAGGAAGGAAAGAAGGAAAGAAGGAAGGAAGGTAGAAAGAAAGAAAAAGAAAGAAGCTGCATGAGTGCCTATAGTTGCCAGGGGCTAAGGGAGTGGTAAGTGGTAAGGCAGGGCAGAATCAGCTCTTCAGCTTCTGTCCTTAAAGGAGTTCACTTGATGGCACATATGAGCATCTGTGATATGCTCACTAAACACCAGGAAAATGATCCTTTTTTGAAGTGACTGGGAACTGGTGATGAGAAGTGGATTGTTACAACTACGTGGCGCACAAACGGTGTTGGTCCCAAGGTGATCACCAATGCAGAAGACATGTACACACATTACAGCAACAAAATATAAGATTTCTCCTGCCTGCTACGTTTTCATGATATTCTAGGACTGGCAGCCTCCAGGTTCTAGGCATGCACCTATTCTGCATGGACTTGGCAGTGTTCTGACCGCTTACTTTGTTGTTGTTGTTTTGTATTTTCAGACAGGGTCTCACTAAGTCACTAAATTGCCCAGGCTGAACTTGAACCTGCAGTATTCCTGCCTCAGCCTCTCAGAGTCCTGAGATCATGTTGTTTTAATGTGTCCCAGGCAAGAAACAGCTCTGGCTATAAGCCAGGATGAATAAAGGACTGTCATCTGCTCTGCCCCTGAACGTGTTCATTTTAAAAGACAAATGCTACCTAGTTTTAGATTTCTTTTAGGCCTTAATGTCACAACGTTCTACTAGTCAGTGTGTCAATAAGAAAGAGTTGAAAGTCGGCATCTCGGTGGCCTAGGAAGCAAAAGACACATCAGGCACCTGTTATTTGATCTTGATTCTTTTGTCCCAGTGACAGGTAAGAGCAGCATTAAGAGAATACAATAACTCCAAGGTCAGTTTATAATTAAATCTCTTTTTCTTGGGGGGGGGGGGGTAGTTGCCTAGACTGGGATGAAACTTGTGATCTTAAGATATATCCTAGCCCTTTCTCTCCTTTCTTTCTTTCTTTCCTTCTTATTTATTTAGAAACAGGGTCTCACTATGTAGTCTAGCCTTGTCCTGAACTCATTATGTAACCCAGGATGGCCTCATACAGCAGTCCCTAAGTGCTGGGAGTAACCAACATGCCTGGTTAATTCTTTCGTGGTACTGAGGAATAGAACCCAGATCCCTGTGCATGGTGGGCAAGTGTTCTAGCCAGTTCATTTATGTTTTGAGACAGGGTCACTGAAGACTAACTCACTAAATTACCCAGGCTGAGTTGGAACTTGTGATATCCCTGCTTCCACCTCCCAGAGTTCTAAAATTACAGGCATGTACCGCCATATAAAACTCAAAACACAGTTTTGTGGACTGGCGCTATAGCTCAGTAGTTAAAGTGCTTGCCTACCATGTGCACGGCTTGGGTTTTTATTAAATTTCCAGTATGATGATTTTTTCAGTGCAGTACCTCTCCCTCCCCTCTCCCCATTCTTGAGATTTGAGTCCAGGGTCTTTGCACTAGACTATATCCTCAACCTATTTTTAGGTATTTTTTTTGTTTTGTTTTGTTTTGTTTTTAAAGACGAGGTCTCACTAAATCACTATTTTGCCCAGGCTGAGCTTGAATTTCGGATCCTCCTGCCTCCCTTAATGGTGAGATTATAGGCATGAGCCACCAAGCCCAATTTCATTTCTCTTCATATTCTATACATAGAAAAAGCCAAAGTTGAGAATTTTTGAACCACTTCAGGAACTGGAAATGCTGACAGTCCTAGACAGGTAAGAGAGTGAGGAGATAAGGATGAAAGAATTGGCTAAAAGGTTTTCTAAGCTCTCTGACACTAGACCTTACTACCTCCTGGGAAGTCAAGGGACTTTCCCTCTCCTCCAACCTGACAGGAAACTGGAATTTTAATCTCTGGAGGTACTGAATTAAAGAAGACGTACACTGAAGATACTAGGCATAGTACAGAGCAGAATACTGACAGAAAAAGAGAGATTAAATAAAACGGTGGATCCTAAATAGTAAACCCTACATATCTCTGCCACAGTGAAAACTGCTGATTAACAAGCCCAGACACTCAAAACACCTGCAGGGCCTGATGACATAGGCCTGTAAGCCAAGCACTCTGAGAATGTAAGGCAAAAGGGTCACAAGTTTGAGCCCAGTGTAGAAAATTTAGCAACTTAGTGAGATCTGTCTCAAGAGCAAAAAAATAAAAAATGGGCTGGGCATGTAGCTCAGTCTGAAGATCCTGGGCTAGATCTAGTGCCACACACCAAAAACTAAAACAGCAAAACAAACAAAGATGGAAGGAGTTAATAAGATAGCCAAAATAAAAATCAACCTAGGTATACTAGAAGATAAAGCTGGGGACATCTTCAGAAAGAAGGAAATGAGAGGAGTTGAATAATGTACTATACTAGGTGGAATAAATAAACTTGATTTTCTTAAGAAAACAAAAGAGGGCTGGGGGTGTAGCTCAGCAGTTAAGAATGCTTGCCTAGCAAGCTCAAAGCCCTGGGTTCAATTCTTCAGAACCCTATCAGCTGGGCATGGTGGAGCAGGCCCATAATCCCAGTTCTTGGGAGGCTGAGGCAAGAAGATTGTTGCATGTTCAAGGACAGTCTGGGCTACCTAATGAATTCAGATCCCAGCACTCCGGAGGCTGGGGCAGGAGGACTGCCATGAATCCAAGGCCAGCCTGGGCTCCATTGAGAATTCAGAACCAGCCTGGGCCACAGAGCAAGACGCTGTCTCAAAATAAATAAATTAAATAAACAAACAACATAGTGAATTCAGAACTTCCTTGGACTATAAAGCAAGACAGTAATTCAAAAGAAGGAAGGAAATAAAGAAAGAAAAAGAAAAATGAAGATAAATTCAAAATTTAGTAAAATAAGCCAGGCATAGAAAAAGAACACGCATGCTCACATATGAAAGCTAAAAATTGGGCTGGAGGAATTACACAGTGGTTAAAGCACTTGCCTAACAAGTGCACAGCCCTGAGTTTGATTCCCCAGTTCCACATAAGCTGGACATGGTGGTGCACCACTGTAATCCCAGCACTTAGGTGGCTGAGGCAAGAAGATTGCCATGAGCAAGACCCTGCATCAATAAAATAAATAAATTTTACCAACTTTTTTTGAGAGAGGGTCTTCTCTATAGTCCAGGCTGGTCCTGAACTCACTATGTGGCCCAGGATGGCTCAGACTCACAGCAATCTTCTTGCCTCAAGCTCCCCGAGTACTAGGATTGTAGGTGTGTACCACCACACCCACATTCTATAGTGCTGGGGAATTGAACTCAGGTAGGCAAGAAATCTAATCACTGTGTTTTCCTCCAGCCCTATCCATTAAATTTGATTTTTAAAAGCTATTTTTATATCATATAAGATCCCACACAGCCTTTCTAATGTATTAGTGGAAGTGTTACAGCAAAAGAAAAAGAAAGAAAGAAAAGAGGGATTACACAAATGAGTAAGACAAGGGATCTAGGAACTAAGATCCAACAGAGGAAAGACACAAAGAATTCTTCATATTATGGTCTCAAATTAAATGTAAAAATAATTAAAGACTTAGGAATGTAGCTCAGTGCAAAGATCCTGGGTTCAATCGCAGTACTGCAAAAATGAAATAAGAGATTTGAGATAGTAGTGGCAATAAAGGGCAAACTGTTTTGCATTACCTAAACATGAAGCTCACTCTTGTATCGAAGATACTGGGTAAAGGGCACATTTCATGCAAACCTGGATCATCTGTGAGAGGCTGTCTGGGAGTCTCCAGTTTTAAGTTACCAAAGGCATAGGGTATATTTTGATCCTCTCTAGGAACTACCATATAAGGAATACCGTAAGAAAAAGTGCCTTAGCAACTGGCGTGTGGTGGTTACACAGTGGGTGCAGAGTTAATGAGCAGGAATGATTCCATTTGATCCAATAGTCACTCTGAACCAGAAGCTCACTTTTAAAAGCTTTATAAAGCAGCTTGTTATTGTAACCGAAGTCTCTTTAACCCTATTACCTAAATCTCTGCAAAGGGAGCAATTATGCTTGGCAGGTGGGAGTGCTAAGGACACATGCGCATCTGGCAATTTAAAACCCAAGAACTAGCCAGGCCTGGGGGCACAAGCCTGTAATGCCAGCACTCTGGGAGGCAGAAGCAGGAGGACTGTCAAGGTTTGAGCCTAGTCCAGGAAACTTAGCAACCTAACGAGATCCTATCTCAAAGTACAAATTTAAAACTGGGCTGAGAACATAGTTCAGTGTGTGAAGGCCCGTGGGTGGCGAACGTCCCAGGACCTCAAAAAACGTAAGGAAGTACGACACACCCCAGGAACTAGTGAAAGGCTTGGGTAAAGGGCTCATGACTCAAGTCTGCCACATCTGCTACAGCAATATCGACGGATTACACACGCCCAAAGCTAACCTAAGAGGTTCCATGACTGCCGGGTGGCGTCTTTAGACCCCGGCGCCGACACCGAGGAACCCAAGCCTACTGCTCACCAGCTGCTCGTCCATTTGCAGACGCACCCGAGCGGAATCACCACACTTCCCAGGGCGGCGGGTGCCGCCTTCACAGCTCCGAAAGGCCTTACTTTTAAACCGGAGGCCAGAGCTGGTGCAAACTCCGAGCACCGCCTACGGCTCTGAGTGGCAAGTGGCCTGATTTGGATGCATGCAAACGACCTCCCTGCGGTCCTCCCGGATCCAGCCGCCAGCTCGGCTTCGCAGAGCCTTTAGAAGCCGCCCGGCCATGACCTCGCGTTTAGGAGGCGTGTTGGCTCTGCACAGTTGCAAACTGGTAATAAATAAATAAATAAATAAATAAATAAATAAATAGACTGGAGAGTGAGCAACCCCAGTGACTCAGTGAGCTGACGTTACGTGCCTCCGGGAACTCGCGGGACAAAGGAGTCTTCGAGCAGCCGGGCTCCGGGAAGCGCGCACTCCCGGTTTCCGAGCCACTCCCCCACCCGAGCCCAGGCGAGCTGCGTGCCGTGGCTCACGTGTTTCCTGTTTCCCTGCGGAGGAGCCCCGCACTTCACAGACCGCTCGGTCTTTAGTCAGGTCGGGCAAAATTAGTGCAAAGTGGGGATTGATTCCAAAGGTAAAACATGAGTGAAACTTGGAATCGGCCCTCCTAACATTGTCCGGGTGAAAATAATGGCCGCAAACAAACATAGCTACAAAATTAGCCAGAAGGCGCTTCTCCCGGTATCACACGGCAGTTATAAACAACAGCACGACCTCCTTCCTTTAGTGAGCCCTGCTGTCTTATTCACCAAAAACTTTTCTTCCGTAAAATCACTGATTATCAGAGACTAGATTACAGGGCTGAATTCCAAGCCAGTTCATACTGTAAGACTCAGCTCAAATATTTTCTTATTAATTTTTTTCCCTAGTACTAAAAGTTATACTCCGAGTCTTCGCACTGAGCTACAGCTCTGACAGGGTCTCGCTCTGCGGCCCAGGCTGGTCTTGGACTCAAGGCAATCCTCCTGCCTCACCCTCCAGAGTGCTGGGATTACAGGCGTGCGCCACCACATCAGGTTTACGTGGTGCTGGGGAACCCAGCTCGGGTAGTTAGCGCTTAACCCAGTGCTTGCTAGGCAAGCGCTTTAACTGCTGAGCCATTCGCCCAGCCCCTTTTTATTTTACCCTTTTTTTTTTTTTTCCAAAACACAGCCTTGCTAAGTCACTAAATGACCCAGGTTCGGATCAAACTTGAAATTCTTCTGCCTCAACCTCCCAGACTGCTGGGACCCACAAGAGCTGCCGGGCTCGGCTACATTTTCTCTTCTCCACAGCTGTCCCTAATCTTTCCTTTTTATACTCTGGTGGCACCTGGTGGTATACAGAGCACATGCCACCACAAAACTGACTAGACTCACCTGTGTCACGTTCATCTGCGCTGAGCAGGAACCTGACATTGATCTAAAAACCTGACACAGAGTAGCAGGCTCAGGTGATGTTGAGGAGAGCGACCACTGATCGAAGAAGAGAAAAGCCAGTTGCCATATGGTCAGCATGGTCCACCCAGACGAAACTGACCTAGACGCAGTACGGCTACCTGGAGAAAGTACGAATATGGAAAGTTTCAAGGAAAATGAAAAAAGACTTTTGATAACTAGAAAACAAAGGAAAAAGAATCAGAAGAAAATTCAAACTTTTAAACCTACACAGCTAGAAAGCATACACTACGAATGGCTAAAGAAATCCCATTCGTTCAGTTTTTGTTTTTTGAGGTAAGGTCTCACTCTGTAGTCCAAGCTGGACCTGAACTCACTGTGTAGCTCAGGATGGCCCCAAACTCATGGCAATCCTCCTGCCTCAGGGTCCTGAGTGCTGGGATTACACGCATGCCCTACCACGCCTAGCTAATTTTTACGTGATACTGAGGAATCAAACCCAGGATTTGAGCACGCTAGACAAGCACTTTAACCACTGACTACATGCCCAGCCCTCTTCAGTTTTAGATAAGCAAATTTTAGTTAGAAGTAGTAGTTCATGCCTGTAATCTAGCACTCTGGCAGCTGAAGCAGGAGGATCACAAGTTTGAGCTCAGCATGGTAATTTATTAATTTAGCAAAACCCCGTCCAAAAACAAAATATTTTTTCTTTTTCTTTTTCAAAATAAAAGATTAAATACTGCAGTGCAAAGGCCCTGGATTCAATCGTCAGTACCATAACTAACTAATCAGTTGATCTTGAAATATCCCAGAGAAATCCAATATGATTTTAGATATTTAAAATTACACCAGAGAGGGCTGGAGGAATGGCACAGACGCTATAGTGCTTGCCTTGCAAGCGCAAGGTCCCGAGTATGTTTCTCCAGCATCACATAAAGCTGAGCGTGGTGACACATGCCTGTAATCCCAGCACTTGGGAAGCTGAGGCAGGTGGATTGTCCTGAGTCCAAGGCCAGTCTGGGCTCCATAGTGAGTTCAGGACCAGCCTGGACTACAGAGCAAGACCCTCTCTCAAAAAATTAAAAGAAAAGAAAAGAAAGTTTTTCTAGGTATAATCCCCAAAAAAGTACCATGAAGAAAATGGTTGACTAGAACTGAGGTGCTTGCCTAGGATGGAGAAGGCCCTGGGATTAACTCCTAGCGCTGCAAAAACTGAATGAACCAAAAGGACGGATATGTAAGATTCTGAATAACCCCAATTCTTACTCTCCAAACACCAGGTCTTCGACGTGTCCTTGGATCTCTGTCCAAATGTTATCTACAGTCCTTGGATCTATGATAAAGCCACTGCAATTTTTATTTTCCTCAACAATAATATTCCATCCCCATACTTACCTAACACCTATCAGTATTCACCAAAGACCCCCACTGCATTCCCACCGTAGGTGAATCCTCGCCATAGATCCCTACATCCACCACCCACTCTCTAGCACCTGCACCCGTAACACAGCAACAACCATTCCGCTCCATCTGAGAAACAACATGGAAGGAAAAGAGCAGGTCACAGGTAGCACTGACAGGCTAGAAGCCCAAATTCCACTCCGTGAGCAAGTTTGGGGTTGGGGCTGTTTGAGTAGCAGCAACACCCTCCACCTGCCCAAAAGCTGACTGAGAGGCAGGACAACAGCAGGTGTCTCCATTAATATGAATGTTCACTTTTCCTCAGTGTACCACCTCCGCCCCCACCTCCCAAAGAGTCTCTTGTGGGTCTTGATCTTCACTGATCAGAATCACCTGAATTTCTTACTTACACAATTGCTAGGGCCTACACCCACATTTTCTGGCGGCGGTTTGCATTCCTAACAGGTTCCCAAGCGATGCTGATTCTGCTGTCCAGGGACCACATTTTAAGAATCTCTTCGCTGCAATAACGTGACATTGGTTGTGCACCTGAGAGGAAACAAAAAAGTTCTCGACTGCTGCCTCTAAAGAATGAAGTGCTTGGGGAGAAACAGCTGCAGAGGGAGGTCTGAGAAGACATGGGCAACAGAACTGCTTCCTTGTAAACATCTACTCTAACCCTAGTGAAGTTACTAACTTCAGAAAATGCTTGGCTTGGGTAAAGATTTAATGAATTGTGTGAAAATACATGCAGCCAAGCCAAGAAGATAAAAAGTAGAAAGAGGGCTGGGAGCATAGACTGGCATGTGCACGGATTTGATTTCCCAACCCTACTTAAAATTTAGCCAGGCATGGTGGTGCATGCTTTAACTCAGCACTCAGGAAGCTGAGGCAAGAGGATTACCACGAGTTTGGGGTCATCCTGGGCTACATAGTGAGTTCAGGATCAGCCTGGACCTGAGACCTTGTCGCAAAAAAAGTAAAAATAGAAGCCCAGACAGCAACGTGAAGAATTCACTAGCAGGGACAAGATTTTCCACTGTCCAAAGCAGGATCCAGGAGAAATATACTAAAATTTCTAAGGACAGAATTATTCCAAGTTTTAATCTCCTGATGCTCTCATTTAAAAAATAAAAAAAAATTTTTTTGGTGGTGGTACTGAGGATTGAACCCAGCGCCTTTGCACTGAGCTACATCACCCCCCAACACACACACACACACAAAACACCCCTTTATAGGAAACGTTTTCTTACTGAGTCACTAAATTGCCTGGGCTGCACTCAGATTTACAGCCTTTTGCCTCAGCCTCCTAAAGTACTGGGACTACGGGTATGTGTCACCATTTTAAATTTAGATTTATCTTTGCTGAGCATTAAATTCCCAGCACCTTCAGCTCCAACATTAACTTTTAATTTGTTCTGATTGTAAACACTAAATCTAAAATCTCAGAATCTAAAATGTAAGTGGGAAATGCTGCTTTTAAAAGAATTGAAACTTTTGTGCATTTCAAATACCGTTCCCATCTCTCTGATATGAGAGTCCCAGATCACAACTATTATGGAACTTAAAGCAAAAAACAAAATGAAATAGGGGTGTAGAGAAGGGGGAGGGGAAGGTGGGGGGAGGGGCAGAAAGAGAGTGGGAAAGCCCTGGTGTCCTCGGCAGGATGCGTATGTGCACAAAATGCTCAACTCCATTGTAAACCTTAAATTTTGCACGTATACATATCAATAAAATGGGAAAAATAGAAAAAATACTGTTCCCAATTTTGTTTTATACATTTGATTTTCTACAGTGCAAGTAGCATGTCTCTGAACTCTTTCCATGATGGTTGTATACTTTGTCCTCTTTAAAATTGTACAGCCATCTATTTCTTGACCCCAAGTATAAGGTTAAAGTAAAACACTGGCAGGGACTATTTCTGCACCACAGAACTGAAATATGGCTGTATTAAACGTCAACATGGGACTGGAAACATAGCTCAGTGACTACAGTGCTTGCCTACCAAGCTCAAGACCACAAGTTTGATCCCCCAGCACCACATATTAGCTGGTTTTGGTGAAGCATGACTGTAATCCTGGCCCTGGAGAGGCTGCGTCAGGAGCACTGCACCATGGCTGACACAGTGAGTTCAGGACCAGGAACACAGAGTGAAACCCTATGTCAAACAAACAAACACACAAATAAAAAAAAATTGCAACACATTTTAAAATGGTCTAATGATATGAGTTTAAAATAAACTGTAAACGTAACACAAATGGAAAGCTCCTCTTACAGTATATAAACATATCACATTCCCATGGCAGGAGATAACTTACTCTTTCAGATATTGTTTACAAGAGACTTCACAACTGCCCGTTCAGACATGTGGGAAAGTCAGTGTGAAAACCTGTCACGGCGGCACAACAAGCAGCCGGGGGCGCCATGAGCGTCCACTCGGGCAGACTCATGGAGCGCTCTCATGGATGGAACCACTGAATTTCTAACAGCAAGGTTTTTATAGTCAAGGGAAAGCAAGAATATGTACTGAGGAATGCTTAGGAGAACTTACAGTGATTGATTGACACACAGTAAATATTTGGAATCAGGTTAAGTCCCAACTTCTAAGGACATACAGTTCCTTATCAGTACGCTCAACCATTCATCTGACTCAAGAAAAATACCTAAAATTACCTATGTTTATGACTTTATTCTTTCCATGCTGGTAGGTCATTCCACCTGCGTGATTTGATGTCTGGTGGCTGACTCCACCTGCACAGAAGAACTCACAGCAGCCTTCTTACAGCCTTCTTGAATTCATAAGTTGGTAAACAACTCCCTAATCTGATTAAGGGGCTTTCTGTAAAAAGGAACTGGCCCAAGAGCTCCTCTACGATATTCACATTTACATAACACTTTCCCAACCCAAAACAAAATGGTCAGACTGACATTCAGTGGAATGAGACAGAGGTGGGCCTGATGGCACAAGCCTATATTCCCAGTATTCCAGGAGGCTGAGGCAGGAGAACAATACATTTGAACCTAGCCTGGGCAACTTAGCAACTTCAATAGAACTTGTCTCAAAGTCAAAACCAAAAAGTTGGCTGAGATGTAGCTAAGGTCTAAGCCTCTAGGTTGGACCCTTGATACTGCAAGAAAAAAGGAGAGGGTTACAGAAGTAACAATGTCATGCTTCTAAAGCTAGGTCATAAAAGATGTTGCAGTTTACACCTTGGTCTTAGTCTCTGATCACTCACTATAGAAGCCAGCAGGATGTTCAAGCCATCCTATGAGTGGTTCACATGGTAAGGAATGAAAGCCTACTGCCAAAAGCCAACACCAACTTGCCAGCCATGAGTGAGCAGATCCTCCAGCCTCAGCTGACATCTTAAGTGCAACCTCTTCTTGTATTTTTAAAGATTTTTTTTTCCCTTCAGACTGGGAATTAAACTTAGGGTCTCTGATCTGCTAGTTAAGAGCTCTACCACCAAGCTACCTCCCCAACACCCATATCCACAATCTTAAAAGACAAGGCAGAACTTCCTGTCTACCCTACTCCCTAAACTCCTAACCCACAGATAGAAACCACAATACATATGTTAGCCCCTATGTTTTAGGGTAATTTGGTATGCAGAAAAGCACGCAAAAGAATTCAGATGACAACAAAGCAAAAGATGAGTATAAAATATTCATTAATATGGTTTCAGATTCCATGTTGCATCTAAACTTGAACACTTTCTAAATTTTCATATTGTACTACAGAAAAATAAACAACTAGAGGACAGGGCAGTAGCCTGTCCCAGAATCCAAAATACCCACTGCCAGCTAGAGAAGGAAAACCCAAGAGAACCACCTTGACACAGACTTGACCAAGATTTCTGTGACAGAGCCTGAGTTAAAGTGTATTTCCTGACTCTTTTCCATTCCATCTTCTCTCACAGAATAATAGAAGGACCCTAAGTTTTCTGCTATGATTTTTGGCAAGACCAAATCATTCTTCAAAAAAAGGTAACACATATGCTGGCAAAGTAATTCCCTTGTCAAGCTGCCAGTGATGATTTTGATAGTACAAAAAAGAAGTACAAGAAGAAAACAACTTTCATTACTGAATGAAACAGAGGTAGAAGTAGTAACAGCAAGATTTTTAAGACAAGGCAGAGAAGGTTGTTCTCCCTCAAACAAATTTCTATTCTAAATATAGACTTATTACACTTAGAATACTGAAGTACAAGTACCTTTCACAAAGCAGGATCTGTATTATCTGACAGTATCAACTCCACATTCATTTTATCAGGTGATATTGTCACTCCATCTTGGGGGAAGGGGGAACAAAACTGATACCTTTTACACAAAAATACAGGGGGGCTGGAGGAATGGTTCAGCAGTTAAAGCACTTGCCTAGCAAGTGCTAAGTACTCTAGTTCGATTCCCCAGCACCACGTAAGCTGGGCGTGGTGGCGCATGCCAGTAATCCCAGCACTTGGGAAGCTGAGACAGGAGGATTGCCATGAGTACAAGGCCTGCCTGGGCTCCGAAGTGAGTTCAGGCCCAGACTGGACCACAGAGTGAGACCCTGTCTCAAAAAAAAAAAAAAAAAAAAAAAAAAAAAAAAAAAAAAAAAAAAAAAAAAAAAAAAAAAAAAAAAAAAAAAAAAAAAAAAAAAAAAAAAAAAGAACGGGATCACAAACAGTTCCTAGTTTAATCAAACTGCAACATCTGTTATAGTTTGGCTACAGCTTGTCCCCTAAAGGTTCATGTGTCGCAGACGTGGTCTTCAGTGTAGCAATGTTAAGAGCTGGTATAACTGTTAAGAGAAGAGACTAAGTTGCTGAGGCCAATGGGAGCACTGTTGTTGAAAAGGATTAATACAGTTCTCAAGGGATACCAGACAGTTTTCTTGACAGTAGGTGTGCTAACGCTAAACCGAACTAACTCCTGACTCCACCTCTTGCTTCCGGTCTCTCCCCCCGTGAACGTGCTCTCGCCATGATGGCGCCCACTGTGAAGGAACCTAGCTGAAGGGGCACTCAGAGGTCAGACAGCTGGGCCATCCAATCCTGGACTTTCAGCTCCCAAAACTGTAATTTCAATAAAATTTTCTTTATAATGCCCCAACCTCTGATATTACAGCAACAGAAAAATCAACTAAGACGTTCAGAAACAAAAGTTGCTTATGATTCCAGAACATTTCAATACTAAAGAACTTTAATACATAAAAAGCTCTAATTCCAAATGTCCATCCAAACAGAAATGATAATCAGTCCCAATAGTATCCCAGCAGTACTCATGGGAAAACTATTAATAAAGAAAAAGTAGGGAAAAGATGAATATTAACAGCTAATCTTCATAGAGACAAAACACTGCTTCTTCAAATAATAACCCCTTGTCATTTAATGGTACTAATAAGGCAAGGGGAAAACAACGGGTCCATATATTTGAATTATATACAATTAAACACCAGCTGTGCTATTAGGAATGGCTTGCTAAAACGTTGAAAAAATGGAAGACTTCGTCCTTGTCATAGACGGCCACTTCCGTGGAACACTGCGTGCACATGACCGGATGATAGACTTCTTCCCCTCCTGCCGGCTCTGCAGAATCTTCAGGGTCAGATCTCATCTTCTTATAGCCCCGCCTTTTCTTCCTGTTGTCTGAGGTTTTGTATTTCAGGACTTCCTCTTTGTTGACAGAACAATTCATCACAAACATTGCTCTGTACTGAGTTTTGTAGGACTCATGCCTAAGACGAAAACAAATAGAGAATTTGGAATTTTAGTTATACTTTTAAATAATATTTGAGAACAATAAAAGCATACTGAAACACAAACCAAAGTAAAGGCTTGGAAACAAAACAGTAAATTTAAGGTAATGTCAAAGAGTTGTTTTGAGAATAGCAAGAAACTTTTCACAGGATAATATTATAAAGAAAAAAATGAAGTATGTCTGAAGAAACAGACATGCCAAGTTCTCTGACCTGATTGTTACACAAGTGTATACATGTACTGAAATGTCAGTGTACCCCATAAATATGTACAATACTACATGTCAATTAAAAATAGGCATATATTTTTAAAAGGATTATGTATCCTCTATTGTACTGCTTTTTAAAACATATACATATTCTTTTTCCTTTTCTTTCTTTTTTCTTTGAAATAGTCTCCCTCTGTATCTCAGGCTGAACTTACTTTGTAACCCAGGATAGCCCCAAACTCAAAGCAATCCTGCCTCTGCCTCCCAAGCAGGCTGGGATCGTAGGCACGTGCCACCACATCAAGCTTACATGACTCTGGAGAATCAAACTCAAAGCCTTGCGCTTGCTTGCTAAGCAATCACTTAAACATGCTGAGTTATACCCTCAGCCCTTATTTCAATTTACATGTTAGTTCAATCTCAGAAATGTGTAAGATGCTTTACAAATATTTAAAGTAGAAAATCCAAAATGACTCTGGATATGTCCATCAGTAATTTATTCATTTGAAAACAAGACTAGAGCTGCGGGCATAGTTCAGCAGTTAGAGTACTTGTCTTACAAACGCAAGGCCCTGGGTTTGATCCTTCAATACCACATAATAGCTGAACACTCCCAGCACTTAGGAAGCTGAGGAAACAACCAACCTGCCCATCAATAGAGGAATGATTAAAGAAGATACAGTACCTATGCAGCCATAAAGAAAGACAGGTATGAAGCTTTTGAACAAAAATGGAGCCACCTTGAGTCAGTAATACTTAGTGAAATAGACCAAACACAAAACACTGACTATAGATGGGTGTAGCCCTCTTATGAAATCCACAAAAATAATGGCATAAGAAGGTCCCAACATGAGTGACAGTGTAGAAAGAGGAGCAATGGTCAGCTAGGAAAGTGGTGAACCTTTGAAAAAGGAATGAGAATAGATGTTCACTGATTCCCTAAACTCCATGTCTCTAATGTGTTGTAGAATTTGGAACTGGTGCACAAACAACAAAAAAAAAAAAAAAAAAAAAAAAAAAAAAAAAAAAAAAAAAAAAAAAAAAAAAAAAAAAAAAAAAAAAAAAAAAAAAAAAAAAAAAAAA
>PVKB01005496.1:54630-94963 GCA_004027205.1 Ctenodactylus gundi | reverse complement strand
TCCTTTTAGACCCCTCCCCTACCTAAAGCTGCCTTTAAATTCAACGCACTGCACTCAGTAAACGACTCTTGACAAGCAACTGCTTCCTTGAGTCCCGCCTCTTTCTCGCCCGTTCTTCATTCGCAGGTTTCGGCTCCCCTCGCGGCCCCCGAATAACTAAGGCCCGCGGGTCGGGTCAGACAAAGAACCCACAAAAACACGGAAAACTACAGGCCAATTTCCCTAATGAATATAGTTGCAAAAACACTCAACAAGATGCTTTTAAATAGAACCCAACAAACTGAAAAACAGACCGTATATCAAGACCAAATGGATTTTATCCCAGAGATGCAGGGATGGGTCAAAATACACAAATCAACAAATGTACTACATCACATTAACAGAAGCAAAGATAAAAGTCATATGATCATATCAATAGATGCAGAAAAGACCTTTAAGAAAATTTTACATCTATTCATGATTTTTAAAAAATAAAACTATGAAGAAAATAGGAATTGAAGGACCTTATCACAAACTGATTCAAGTTATCTATGTCAATGCCTTTGCCAACATCATTTTGAATGGGGAAAGACAGAGTATTTACTCTAAAACCTGTAACAAAGAAATATAGCTGCTATTACTCTTCTGTTCTACATAGTACACAAAATTTTGGCCAGAGGAATCAGGCAAGTAATAGAAGAAATGTAAATTGGGAATGAAGAAGTTAAGATGTCCCTATATGCACACGGCCTGATTCTTTACATCAAAGACCCAAAAAATTCTATCAGAATTCAGCAAGGCCATAAAAATCAACACTCACAAATTAGCAGCACACCTATATACCAAAATCCAAACCAATGCCAAAGAAATCAAGAAAGTAACTCCACTCAAAATCACTACAAAAAAATTAAATAGTCAGAAATAAACTTACCAAAGAAGTAAAGGACCTCTACTGAGAAAACTACAGAATCCTGAAGAAAGAGACTGAAGAAGACTTTAGTAAATGGAAAGACATTCTATGTTCCTTAATAAGCAAAACTACCATTGTCAACATGGCCACACCTCCAAAACTGTTATTCAGACTCAACAGAGTATCAGTCAAAATAACAACAGCATTCTTCATACACCTTAGAGAGAAACAACTCTAAATTTTATATGGAATCAGAAAAGACCCAAAATTTCTAAAGCAATCCTAAGTAACAAGGGCAAACATGAAGGAGTCACCAATTTCAAACTACAAATTATACAACAAAACAACAGTGATTAAATCTACCTGATACTGGTACAAAAACTGACAGAAAGATCAATGGGACAGAAGTGAGGATACAGAGACAAGGCCAGGCACCAGGACCAAAGCCATTCACTGGAGAAAAGACAGTATCTTCAACAATGACATTGGGAAAACTAGCCACCTGCCCGTAGAAGAACGAAACCAGATCCACATGCTTGGCAAGACGCTAAAATCAAGTAAAATGGAGGAAAAACCCCGATAACAAACCAGAAACACCGAGCGTGATGGAAGACAAAAATAAGTACAATGCCAGAGACATAGGGACAGGAAAGGATTTCGTGAAGAGAAATGCCAAAGTGTATAAGAAATAGCACCAGGAATCAACAAATGGGATTATATCAAAGTAAAAAGCTTTTGCATAGCAAAGGAAACAATCAGTAGGTAAAGAAACAGGCCACAGAATGGGAGAAAAAAATTGCCAGCTACTCCTCAGAGGATTGAAAGCTAAAATTCACAAAGAGCTCAAAAAATAAAATCCCTCAAGACAAATAATCCCCTTAAAAATGGACAACTGAAATGAAAAGACACTTCTCAAGAGAAGAAATACAAAAGACCAATTAGCATGTGAAAAAAAAAAGTGTTCAACATCTTCGGCCAACAGAGAAATGCAAATCAAAACAACACTGAGACTCCATCTCACTCTAGTGAGAATGGCTTTCATAAAAAAACTCAAAAATGACAAATGTTGGTGAGATTTGGGGGAAAAGGAACACTTTTACACGTTGGTAGGAAGAAATAATATAACCACTATGGAAAACAGTTTGGAGAGTCCTTAGAAAGCTGAATATAGAAATCCCATTTGCCCAGCTAGAGCTCTCCTGGGCATCTTCCCAAAAGAGCCAAAGTCATCATATCAAAGAGACTGCTGTGGTTTGGATCTGACATTGTCCATACTGATTGGAAAATGAGGTCAAATACTTTAACACAGATAGTGTGATACAGACTCCATTGACTTAAAAAATAAAATAAAAAGAGGTGGGGCCTGGTGGAAAGGGGTAGATACGTGGAGCTTGGCCTGGAAGGATATACCTAGCTCTGCCCTTCTTCTGCTTCCTGGTGCGATGCCATCAACGGCTCTTGTCTGGCTAGACCTCTGCTATGAGCTCCTACCTTGGCTGGCTGCCCACAAATGGACTGAGACCCTCTGAAATTATGAACTAAAATAGATCTTTCCTCCCTTAAGTTGTGGATGTTGGGTATTCTGTCCCACCAATGAAAAAGTAACTAAGACAGAAATTGGTACTGGGAGAGGGACTGTTGCTGTGACTTACCAGACAACATGGTGTAGAAGCCTTTGGAGATAGTTTGTAAGAGGAGTTTGAAAAGGGTTTGAAGATGCTGAGTAAAGAAGGCTTACATACTGTGAGCTGAGCTTTGTGGGAGATTCTAAGCAGAGCTCAGAGTACCAGAATGCAGGGATAGGAGCATAATTCAGTGGTTAAAGTACTTGCCTCACAAGTACAAGGCCCTGAGTTCAATTCCCCAGTACCACATAAGCTGGGCTTGCTGGTGCATGTCTGTGATCCCAGTACCCAGGAGGCCAAGATAGGAGGATTGCTGTGAGCTCAAGTCCAGCCTGGGGCTTGACCTGAAAATTCACATGCTATAGCTCTGTCCTTCCTCGCTCATTCTTCTCTCTTTTGCGATGTCGTGAACAGCATTCCTCCAGCTAGGACTCTGCCATGTGCTTCCACCACTGCTGGCCACCCATAACTGAGACCTTCTGAAACTGTGACCTAAAATAAATTTCTTCTCCCTTGAGTTGTGGGTGTTGGGTATTCTGGCCCAGCAATGGGCTATCTCTCCTTTCCTTTGTTCCGAAGAAATTTAGGACTAAAACACTCAGTACTTTCTAGAGAAAGGGCTGTTAGCAAAGAAGAGAATTGCCCAGCTCACAGTAGTCTAACCTCTTCTTACTTCCTTCTTCATCTCCTCAAATCCTTTTATTCTTCTATGTAACCAGTAACTTGGAGTACAAAATGCTAATTTATAATTCTTCATATATGTTAATGACACGTACAGAAAACAACATCCTTAGTCAGCTTAAATGAGCACAACTCATCAGTAATTGAATGATCATCAAAACAGTAGTTTTGATAACAATTGCTTTTGCTTGCAGTCTGCCATTAATCCATCATCAGTGGCATTCCCCCAGCATTGAATTCCCCAGGTCCAGGCGGCACTCTACGTAGTGACTTATGACACTGCCATTTGATTTTCCTAGTCATGTGCACTGATAATAGAACCGCCGTACATTCGGGAGGCATTCTCATGGAAGCAAACAGCTTTATTAACTACCTGAAACACTGACACAGCCACCCCAACCAACAGCATCATTATGCACACAAAGTAAGATGAATGGAACAGTAGATGAAGCCAAGCAGAAATTTTTCCAGCACAGGATGAAAAAGACAGCTGATTTACTGCAAGTGCACGAGACAGTTGTCATTCTGTGATTTACAGTTACTTTGCTTCAATGTAGACTATGAGGGAATGTTTCAATTGTGTTAGCTGCTTTTCTTACTTTTACCATCATAATTATTATTGACAGATTCATTTGGGATAAGAAATGGTCTCTCAGAAAAACACTTGGGGATCGCAACAGAGCCCGGGGTATGGGAGCAGATGTGCATTATAAAGCAATATGTGCTGTAATGAGAAAAGCACTCTTCCCTATCCTATTAATTGTTGGCACTGCGTAATAATCAAGAACCGCTGACCCTCCCACCCTCCACCTAGCACATATATCTGTGGGTGGTGATGTCCCATGGCCCGCACACAGCTTAAAGCTATGTAACATTGAGACTTTGCAACTTGGCAGCATTTATCTCAACGTTGCCTGCTGCCCACGTGTCCCCGAAACGCAACCTGACAATAATACGTAAAAGAGCTCCAATAGGTAAATGGCTTGGTAAACACAATTCGTGAGCTATTTGCTTAAATTGTAATTAGAAATTACGATGATTTTAGAACATGGAAAATACTTTAATATGAGGTTAAATGATAAAAGCAGAATGCAGAATACCAGAATACTAAGTACAG
The DNA here is from genome assembly GCA_004027205.1 of Ctenodactylus gundi. Classification (NCBI taxonomy): domain Eukaryota; kingdom Metazoa; phylum Chordata; class Mammalia; order Rodentia; family Ctenodactylidae; genus Ctenodactylus; species Ctenodactylus gundi. The sequence goes on along the minus strand of PVKB01005496.1, from coordinate 90,651 downwards.
TTCTTTAAAAAAGCAATGGAATGTGGGGACAAGAAGGCGTAGGCAAGCTGTCGTATTAAGGCGAATGACAGGCATTGCCTTTTCTTTTTCATATTCTCTAATGCTCCTATGATATGCTCATAATAAAAGTAATTTTTAAAATCAAGCCTGCCTCTTATGAAAAAGTTACCCGTTAACCAGAAAATCCATAGACTAAGACTTGCATGCGATTAATGCTGAAATGCTTTTTTTTTCAGGTTCAAAAATAGTGCTGGAATCTGCCAAGGAATCAGCTCACATTATTCAATGTCAGGCACATTTATACTCATATGTATTAGTAATTTCTTTGGTTGACTTTGCCTTGCTGTTGTCATGGCAACAGTTTCCACTGCCATTAGTACCTTTAGGGCCCAGGATCATTCACGTATTTTAGGCCATTTCTCCTCTAACAAAGCAATTAATACTGTGGTGTATCAGTATCAGAAACCCCAGTGACCTGTTCTTCCTCTTGGAGCTGCTGAGTGTTCACTTTCCTTTCTTTCTGCTTTGAAGTACCTCTGTTCCTCTTCTAGGTGATTCTTTTCAGTAAATATTACATGTCTCTTTACTGTTTCTAATTATATTCTCTCTAGATTATTTAAAGTTTCTTTCACATATATTATGTCTCTATATCAAGTGATTCTCTCTACATCATCAGCAAAACAGACATTTTCAATTGTGGTCACTTTAGATCACTGCCACAGAAAAGAATGAAAATACCCTGGGAAAAAGCCAAGACCTTGGCATGACCCTAGGCTGATAATGACAGGACTATATCTTGCGAACTTGAAGTTCACAAGAACACCAGGGATCCCCCCATTGCATTTTCTGGCAACTGAAGTCATCTAATAGTCCTTTCTAATTGAACATTGAGGTAATTAACTACATTTTCTCACCTGTCAAATTATTTAATAATACCCATATAATGAGAAGGATGATATGAGATGGTATTATTGTTACACTACGATAAAAAATGCATTTACGAAAAATATTGTTAAGAAGTATCCACTATTTTAAAAGTTCATTATTTATTTCTTTCAGCTCATTACTTTTCCCTACTTTTGTTAATATGTATTTGCAATACACAATGGTTACACTAAACTTGACAATTGTGTACACATGCATATTGCATTAACTTCACATTTTCTTCCCCTCCCCTTTTTTACCCTCCCAACCCATTCCTTGTCCTGCTTGCCTCCCAAACATCTCACCTGCTTGACTATGTAATTTATTTGTATTCTGGGTTTCTCATACTAAAGAGACCATGCAATATTTAATCTTCTGACTGATCACTTCACTAAGCATAAGAGTCTCAAGTTATATCCATTTCCCTACAAATGACTCCAATCTGCCTTTATTGAAAAGTGGTACCCCGTGTGTATATATACCATATTTTCTTTATCCGTTGGTCTTTTGATGGATATTTCAGCCTCTTCCAGGATTTAACTATTATTAGTTGTGCTGCTCATTTTTAAAGAAATACATTATTTTTTTCTTTTCTGAGGCAAGATCTCATTCCACAGCCCAGGCTGGTCCTGAATTCGCTATGCCTGGTGTAGCCTCAAACTCTCAACAATCCTTGTGCCTGAGCCTCCTGAGTGCTGGGATTATAGACATGTACTCTACCACACCCAGCTAATTTTATTTATGTTGTGCTGGAAAACTCAGGGCCTTGTACATGCTAGGCAGACAGTCTAACAACCAAGCTATCCCTAGATCAGAAATAAATAAATATATATATATATATATATATATATATATATATATATATATATATATAGTAGAAAAATACATATACTATATCATTGCCAAATTTCTTACAATAGCAAAAACATCAACCAAAAAAATGAATAGTATACCCATAATTTAAATTGGTGTGCAAATAGTACATCCATAGCAAGTGTGTATGATATGTTAATTATTTAAATAAAATACAAATATTGTACACTACAACTTCATAAAAAGAATGAACAATAAAAACAGTAACTTTCTTACCTACCTTGTAAGAGAGGAAAGCATAATTTTCTCCTCTATCCTTTCTTAGTTGTAAAGAAAAAAAATGCAGAAGCTAATGGATATGCATATTCTAAGTGTAAATGAGTGTCATGGTTTGGATCTGGAGTATCTCCCAAAAGCCTCAGTACCTCTGCATCCTGTGCACTGTCAGGAGGCAGTACCTGGCTAAAAGGGGCAGGTGCTTGGGGCTTGGCCTGGATGGGCACTGGTTACTCCCTTCCTCTCTGACTTGGCTCTGTTCTGCCGTGCTGTGAGGTCCTCTTTCTTCAGCTCCAGCCCCACCATGAGTTTCTACCACCAGTAGCCACCCATAATTCAACTGAGACCTTCTGAAACTGTGAGCTAAAATAAATCTTTCCTCCCGTAAGTCGTTGATGTTGATTATTGAGTCATAGTTCCGAAAAGTAACTAAGTCGATGGGAAATACCTAAGAAATTAGTAATTCTCAAAAGGGTGGCTTTGCATTCCAGATTTTGTAGCATCTTCAACAAAGAACAGCAACTTTTAGGAGAAGTAACAAGACAAAAGAAAAGGGCTTTGATTCTCTAGGGGCAGAAAACTGTGAGAAAGCAAACAAAGGGCGGATGAAGACTGGTTAGCAAAGCTTTGATGAGTCCTCAAGTGCCATCTCCAGGCAATTAAAAGTCTTCAGGGGTTGATCTTGTCCTTCTTGGGAGAAAGTCAGTTTTGTCTTTGTAAATATGTGTCCTGCTTCTAGGGAAATGGGAAGGCAGAGAATGTGTGTCATATCTGCTCTTTTTTGATTGTCTTCAGCCTTGAAATAATCTGTGTCCCAACCTCTATCATACTGTGCAGTGATGTGTACTGACTTCCTATAACCTTACCTATATATAATCTGTCATGATATCTATACATCTAGCTGTATAAATGGATTAATGGATGGATAGATAAATATGTGTAGCAGAATGAGTGGAAGGTAGTACATTAAGTATTTAAGAACAGTTCTTTGGGAGACAAGGCTTCTGATGTTCCCAAAGTTGTTTTTTGCTTAATCGTTAGCAAATTGGAAGGCATACTTCAAGTTATCCTGCAAAATTATTGTAACGAAAACAGCATGGTACCGGCAGAAAAGTATATATGTGGACCAAAGAAAAACAACAAAAGACAAAGAGCTCACTATGTTGCCCAGTCTAGCCTCAAACTCACAACAATGCATCTGAGCTTTGACAAAGGGGCCAAACATGTGTTCAGAAAATATAGCTTCTTTAACAAATGATGCTGGAAAAACTGATTATCCGTGTGCAGAAGATTCAAACTCGGTCCATCTCTCCAACACTGTACTAAAATCAAATCAAAAAAGTCCTGAGCGTAAGAACCAGAACTTTAAAACTGCTTTAATGTAACACAGGGGAAACATTTGAAGTCATAGTGTCCCAGCAAGAACTTTCTGAAAAGAACTCTGAGAGAACAGGAAATAATATTAAGAGTCAACAAATGAGAATTCATCAAGCTAGAAATGTTTCTGCACAACAAGGTAAACAATAGGTAAAGTGAAGACACAACCTGGAGAATGGAAAAACTGGTTTTCCAGCTACTTTTGTGATAGAGAACTAATATTGAGAATACTTTTTAAAAATCAATTAGGCCCACCAAAAAAATAATCAAAAAGTGTGCAAATGAACTGACTCAGCATTTCTCAAAAAATTACAAATAGCCAATAACTACATATAAAAATATTCATCATCTTTAGCCATTAGTGAAATACAAATCACTACAATGATGAAATTCCATCTTAGTGCCATCAGAATGACTACCCTCAAGAGCACAAGAAAGAATCCTTTTACATTGTTGGTAGGGATGTAAACACGCACAATCACTATGGAAATCAGCAGGAAAATTCCTCAAAAAACTAAAAATAAAAGTTCCATCTGACACAGCTATGCCTCTACTGAGTATGTACCCAAACTAGTCAAAAACATACTATCAAACATGCATATCCATGTGTATAGCAGTGCACTTCATATTACATATGCTCCACAAAGAGTCTAGATGCCATAGACAAATAAAGAAACTGTAGCATATATACACAAAGAAATTTATTCAGCCATAAAAAAATAAAATCATGTCACTTGCAGGAAAATGAAAGAAACTTGAGGCCATAGTGTTAAGTGAGATAGGCTAGACACAGAAAGGTAAATGTCTTATTTTTTATATACCAGAGACCTATAATATAGATAAATAAAAGAGTAAAATAAAAGAGAAATGGTAGAAAACAGAAGGCGGACATTTTGAATATAGGGAAAGGAACCAGGAAAGTGGAGAGAAGAGCTACGGAGGGAAGGGAAAGGGGCAGAAAATGAGGAAGATACATTATATACATGTGCCAGTTCCCCCCCCCCAGAAGTAACTATGAAGTGTTGCAAACACATACTAATAAAACAAATCTTACTGCCTAATGAATAAGATTCAGCTCCTGCGTCTGACTCAAGGCCTTCTAAAACATGGCTCCAAAGAGTATCTCCAGTTGCCTGTTCTGTCACCATAGGACTCGAGCCCTACACACTAGCATCGTCGCATTACTTACCATTTGCTCTATATACAGTATAATGCCTTTCCTTCCCTGTTTGGTCTCACTGTCTTTAGTTTGCAAAGCTCTTTTTCTTGTCTTTCTTGTCAAAACCCTACACACTCCAATGGACCTTCTCTGACTGCAAAGATTTGACCAACGATGAAAAGAAATCTGAAGAATCTCTACAAGTAAGTTCTGTCGTGGTTCATTTTATCTTGCTCTAATAGACCACCACCTAAATTTTGTAATGAATCCAGAGTTATACCTTACAGTTCTTGATGCTGGAAAATCAAGGGATCACAGGGTGGCGAGGACCTCCTTGCTATATCACAACACGACAGATGGTAACACCCAGTGAGAAGGGAGATCAGGGGAGCCCAAGTGGGGACCAAGCCGGCTTTGCAAATAACCCACTTCCTCACCATCCTGCTGTGACAGCAGAACTCTAATACGCCAATCACCTCTTAAAAGTCCCATCCCTCAACAGTGTCGCCTTGGGAATTAAATTTACAACTTATTAACTTCGAGGGACACATCTGAACCACAGAAAAAAACTTTTGACATGTCTAAATATTCAAGCATTTTCTTTTCTTCTGTCAAATTGATCAAAAATAAATGCATCGCATGTCTGTTGGCCTTGTAACAGAATCTCATGACGAGCAGGTCTCGTCAGCCATAGCCAGCCATTTCACCCGGCAGAGGTTCAGCGGACTCCGCCCGACAGAGGGAGAAAGCACAGTTGGGTCAGGACAGATGCTCTCAGCGTTGTGCAGCTCCTGCCTGGTAGGGGATGAGGAAAGACGAGCACATACTGACTACAAGAATCTCCTGGGATTGTGAAACTACTTCAAAACATTTTTAAGAGTTCCAAAATTGAAGCTTGCAGTGAGGGAATTGAAGAAAGTAGCAATTTTCTAGCCCAGTAGATGGGCCAAGAACAGCATGTGAAAAAAAAAAGAGAAAGAAACAGCATTTCAAGGGACATTTGTTCCACCTTTTAAGGCATACTTGGAACATTCACCAAAAGATGACATTTTAAAATGTTTCTCTTTTATAATGGCTGCCCAATATTAGCCTTCCCTGCCAATGAGCACATACAGGAGATAAAACCACCAGCCCAGAAAAACACCAACTGTCAGAAGAGGCTGACACATGGCAACCCCAGTTAATTCACGCACAGAATGAAGCACGACGCATGCATCTCCTTCCCGTGTGGGTGACACTGTGACACCACCACAACGTTTTCCCTTGCCTCACCATCATCTTTCTGAAGTCCTTTGGAGATTTTAGAATATTTCCATTTTTATAAGTGTTCAAATCTCCATCCTCATCAATGTAGGCTTTACATAACACCCCCTCCACTTGTATGAAAATTCACCCAAACACCTGTAAAAGAGGGTATGTTCTTATATTCGATTTATGTGTCTGTAACTCCCTCAATAAGCTCTAACAGAATTACATCTGTACTTTCTCTCCTACTGCCTTTTTCCAGTAACTCACTGGATGGTTCCTAGTTTGTGCCATTTCGAGGGTCTGGATAATTGATTGATGCTGATAGCTTTACTCTGTCTCTCCAGAAGATTGAACAAAAAGAAATAGAATTAAATCACATCAGAGAGAAAACTCTGAGACAGAAGAGGAAACCTTGAATACATAAATCTAATGTTACAATGGTCTCTAGAAAGGTTACAGAATACCAATCATCTAAGTTCTTTAAAAAGGAGTTGAGTCTGCTTTCAAAGCTCAATTTCCCTGGGAGAAGCGACCTCAGTGTTTCCTTTGCAACAATTCTATAACTAACAAATACAACAGCAGCAGACCTTACTAGCTACCTACCTGATATCCATTCTTTCTTTATTTTCTTGTCATCACTGGTTTTTTTAATCTAACTTTTTTTTCTTTGTAAATACATAAATTCCAAAATTCTGTAACACATTAGAACCATGGGACTTGGAAAATTAGTGAGCCTCTATGTCCTCCCCTTTTTCAGAGGTTCATCCCTTTCCTACCTGACCATTCATTCTTTCTGCCCTGCCATTCATGTTTGAGCCTTTTTATGTTATTATTTTTGTGCATTTCATAAGAGGGACACCCATCAATAGTCCATTCTTTCTTATTTCTAGCCAACAGGCTGCTCTCATTCTACTACAGATGGTCACATGACATGGCCAACAAAATGCAGGCTGAGGTGACTGGAAGGAGCTTCTGAAAAAATATTCAAAGAAAATTTAAAAAGAAGAAGAAAAAGACTCAGTGTGCTTTTTGGCCCCTTGCTCCCTACACTTTCCCATTCTTCTGATGACAAGGCCACCTCACTTAGGGATGTGGCCACCGTGTCACAAGGGGGAGGGAAAAACCCACGCTGGATACAGGAGAGCAAGGAAGACAGAGGCACCTGGAACTACTACTCTAACGACAGGTGACTCCTTCTAGTCTTATAAAAAGTCAATACACCCTTCCTTGTATAAAGTACACATTAGGATTTTCCATTACCTATGCCCCAAACCAAAGCTAACTGAGCAAAGTACACCATCCTCCCCGCCCTTACAACAGGGGCTGAGGAAAGAGGAGCACATGTCCGCACTCAGTTATCCCAGCTGGACACTACATTGCCCCTCCTTACGTTACCAAGAAGATGCCCCTCTCCTCTACCATCAATTTCTCCTTCCTACTGAATTATTACCATGCTCTAATGACTGCTGTCATGCAAAACAAACCGAAAAAGGCAGGCAGAAAAGGACCAACCTTATCTTTACCTATATTCCCTTCTAGCTACCATTTCACTTCCGAGGTTTTTGAAGTTCCCAGCATCCTCACTACCCCTGCTCATGTTGAACCCCTGCTCGGCATGCATTGGTACCACCCGCGTAAAACCACCTACGCCAAATCAGTACAGGTCTTGTTGTCACCAAATCCGAGGTCTCTTCATTTCTACTCGATTTTCCAGCAGCATTCACCAGTCAGTGCCTAGGACTGCCTGCGTCTGGCTAGTGAGGCCCCACCTTGCCGTAGCTCCCTCCTGTCTCTGACTCCTCCTTCTACTCCTTCACCAGAGGGTTCTCTATTCCTCTTTCTAGGGATGCAGGAGCCTACAATGAGATAAAAGACCCCGCCACAGAGCCCCCAGAGGGAGCTGCTGACACCACCAGTACCTGCTTCTTGAGAGGAAACTGCATGTTTCCCACCCATTCGCTTTTTTCCAAAAACCTAGGAGTTTCTCACAGCCTCTTCTCACTCCAAACAGCCAGTCTCTGATGAAATCTCTACCTTCAGAGCACACCCAAACGTATTAGCATCTCTCCACCTCTCCTGCTTCCTCTGCAGCCCAAGCCACCACCATCCCTCATAAGAAGTATCGCAATCACCTGCAACCACTAATTCCCCATACGGTGGCTGAACGTACATTTTAGTGTAAACTAGTCTCCCATCACCACCCACTTACCACCCCCGTGGCTTCCAACTGCACTTCGGCCATAAGCCCGCCTGCTTGTGCCAGGTTGCAGACTCTGGCTTCTTCCCAGTTCTCCCTCTTGTTCCATTCTGATTCGGCACGCACTGACCACAGTGGCCTTCTTTTTCAACACGCCAATATTTACTCCTCTTTAGGACATTTTCCCTAGCCTCTCTCTTTGACTAAAATGCTTTTTCCCTAACCTGGAAATTAGAAAATCCTTAATTTCTTTTGTTAACCTTGAGGTCTCATTTCAAATGCCAGTGCCTCATGGAATCTTCCTTGACCACCTCATACAAAATAGCCGTGGAATTATTCCCCCAAAAGCACTCCCTCTTTTAATTCCTTACTAAGCATATAACTTTATCTGATATGTTTTCTACAAGTTTGTCCTGTCCCGCCTCCTCTTCCATGGGAATATAAAAGTCACGGCAGTGGAGGGGTTGGGGTCATCTTTTCTGCTGTATATCCATATATTTGAAAACTGCCTGACTCGTGGCAGGTGTTCAGTGCTGTATGGATAAAACCTTCAGCTTTACGGGTAGATGTTACTCTCTTGTGTCGTCGTTATCGTTATTCTTAGCATGTAGCTATATTTGACTTCCCTGTTTATTTTGTTTCCTCTACTAGATGCAAAATCTTTGAAAATAGGGATTACAAGATCGGTGCAGTGAGTAACTGGGACATTCCAGATGGTCAATTGCCTCTGTTGAATGAATAAATAAATCACACCATCAATTAATGAATCAGCAAATGAATGAATGAGGAAAGAGGTCAGTGGCTTGCTCTGTGGCCACATTCTACTGAAGCCTCAGCTGCTACTTCAACACAGAGACACACATGAAAATACAACTAAAATAATCAACAGCAAATTCAGGCCAAAGACTTTTTGGAAAGTCTGCATTCTATAGAGGGCTGCTCATGTAACTCTAGTTTTCTACCTTCGTCAGTGCAATAGTCAGGTAAGGTCCACCTGTATTAGATACCAATGCACAATAACCCCCTAAAGATTCTCTGCTTAGCAACAACACTATAAAAAGATAAAAGTATCTGTGGAAAATTCCTAAACCCTCATTTTATGATACGGATGATATACAGTTCCCTAAACACGCCAATATGCTAAAAATTATAGAGTGTGGATTCTGGTAATGGTCTCCTTTTATGATGAAACTAACAAAATACTTGCAGCAGCACTTTGTACAGCTAACATAGGAGAAAGTTGTGGTGCTTGTACCACTCACACTATAGAAAACTGGCTAGGTTTCACGAACTTTGTTAAAAACTTCATGTGAGTTGTACTATTATTCCTATTTTACAGATGACATAAGTTAAGAAACACGGGGCTGTGTAGTTATCACGTGGCAGATCCAGGACACGAATCCATTGGTCGGCTTCTTGGGCCACTCAGTTTGGCCACTCCATGAGCCTGAATTCAGCAGAGGCCAGGGACTGGACGCGCTTTCCCGGAAGGTTCTCTCCACACTCTCCTGAATAGCTTAGTGTATGTGAATCTGGTCCTGCTTGGCCTGTTCTCTGCTGGGATGCATAGATGTTCTATGTATATGTTGTGCCTTTTTTAATGCAAGTAAACTACAGATTCAAGAATATGTTCATTACATATAGCTTGGGGATCAGTGTCCGTATAAACCATTTTGACCCCTTTCCCCACTCTTACCTCTGCTCACGTCTCTCCTCCCTCCCATTCTCAGTGTTTCCTTCATTCTCTAGTGCTCCATCACCCCTCTTCTTATTTTATTACATTAAGATATTTTTATACAGGTATTTGTGGCAATCTCCTATGAGAGGCCCAGGGCAGGACTTAATCTTTTGTGTCTGGTTCATTTCACTGAGCATTATTGAATCAAGGTGACCCCATTTTCTTGCAAATTCTTCATTTCTGTCTTTCTGTATGGCTGCATAATATTCTTTGGCTCTTATTACCAACCGTTGGCTCTCTGCTTAATTAATCAAAGGACTGATTTTTATCATACCCTGAATCTCATCACATCTGGCTTTGCTCCCCGCTAACAGGTCCTGGGTAAAGCTGGCCACAGCTGCTTAACGCCACCATTCCCCAGGTTTCCGAGGGCCCTGTAGCTGGGCTTTTTGGGCTGGGCCTTCTGATACATCTTTTCCTCCATGACTGAGCTCTAGCAACAAAATTAGCATATTTCAAAGTTTCTTCGACATGAAGAGTTTATGGAAAGTTAAATGATTCCTTCCTTGAACAGAAACATGGACAGAATAAGATTTCCTTTACTCCCACACAAAATGGTTAATTACTTCACCTCAATTGTGTGTGTGATTTTAGAACACTCTAAGAGGGAAAATGACTTTTAATCACATTTGATAGGTTCTAAATCAAAAACACTCAAACTAACTCTTCAGACACTTTGTCTAATCATTTCCACCCTACAGTTCATAAGGAGAGCACACTGGACCTTATAACGCTCCTCTTGATCCATTTGTATGTCTATTGTGTTTTTTGCTTCAGCATTTGACTACTTACAACAAAAGAAATGAGGATAAAAAAATAAAAATCTGAAATGTGTAGTTCTGCCAACTTTTTCTATTAAAAATATGTAAATGTAATATATACATATACATTCATTCTCTATGTCGTGTGCTTTTACTATGGGATATTACGCAAATGAACTGGGAGAATTCGGCTTGAACGAGGAGGGGAAATGGCCAGGGCAGAGTCACAGTTACCCGTCATTACTGCCACACAGAGATCAGCATATTCTTTTAAAACCAAGTTAAAAAGTGTTAAATAAGGAAGGCATTGAAAAGTGAGGGGAAAAAACCCAACCACATATACAGTGAAACCACTGAAGCGTCCTGCTTCTCTTAGTAGGTACACTGCCAAACAGAGGCCGTGTAGCTCTAGGAAAATTAAGGCCTCAGACATGAGAAACAGCCAATCACATTAGCAAAAACAATTGATGTCTATGTTGCTTAGTGCACCAGGCATCGCTTATTTCCAAAAAGAAATATCAGGGCTTTCTGGTGCGGCAGCTACTCACAGCCTGCAAAAGCCAGTTTCCTTATCTGTCCAGCAGGAGTGGAATTAAAGACAACAGCCGCAGCAGCTGTATTGAAAAAAACTAGTCATTTGTCTTCCCCTCCGCGCTCCTTCTGCTCACATGGTTAATCAGAACACAGTATCAGCTCCATCATCAAGGCTGCTTCAAAAGGCAGAATAACAGAAAGCATATTTGCTACCCACTGTAGATGTGGTATTACATTATATAAAATGCAAGTAACTTAGATCTAGAAATTCAAAAGCTCCTGAGATAGAGCAAATTTCAAAGAAGAAAAATTACCTCTATGGACAGAAAAAAAAAAAATCGAGAAAATTGGCTTATCCTCAGTGTGGACTAGGAAAGGTCTAATAGGCTTTCTAAAGGCAAAGCCCTGATTTGGAACATTTTCCAATTTCTAATGCACGCATATCTCCACCAGGACCGATTTCAAGCAACTAATACGACATCATGGGACACAGATACTGAACATGGAGTTGGGAAATGAGGCACAGAAGGATGCTATTATACTGTATTTTCACTGCACAGAAATAACATACATGCATAATCTCAGGAGTACTGGTAATTGTAAAATGTAAAACACCTAGGAAGCAGCGAATGAAGTATGTATTACCTCTATCTATAATGCAATTTATTGAAATGTGATACCACTTAATTTTAACAATAGTATGTTTAATTACTATCTTGCAGAATTTCTAAAATCATCTCTCAGAAACAAGTACAAATTGGCTCCAGCCCACCACTGTATGTATGTACTCTGGCTGCCCTAGTACTAGAAGTAGCAAATCTCTCTCTAGTATGACAGATAAAAGAGAATATATAGTAATATTCATTTTAAAGTAGAATTTTGCCACTTTTTAAATTATGTTCCCAAGTCCTACCTTCCCAGAATGACTTCCTGAAGCTGGAGAAAGCAATTTAGGAACGTTTATGTGTTCTCATAAAAAAATGAAAAACACAGTTTCATTTTTATAATAAAAAGTGTCAAGAAAGTGTTCTATAACTCTTCATTCTTCACATGTATGTAATTAAATACTACCAGGAAGTTTTGGCTAAAGCACCAAGATAATAAATTTGGAGTGCGGCTCAAGGCTATGACAAGATTTTGGAAAAAAAAATCAAGAGAGAGAGAGAGAGAGAGAGAGATGAAGTTGACCTTCTTTTCCCTATCCCTCTGACTAAGCACAACTAAAATCCCTGGAATTTATGTCTAAAACAAATGAAGAACCTGAAAGCGGAAAGCAGTAGACGGGCCAGCTACAGAAGAGCACCACAGCGGCAGGTGGACGGACTTTTGGATTCACAATAGTTCAGCCTAGGAGCTGAATAAGCTCCCAAGTCCACAGTCCAAATCCACAGACTGCGAAGGCCACCCAAGCCTGTGCTCCCTTGCCAAGGAAACTTGTCATGATGAGACTGTCCTGTTCTGCCTGCATGGAGGTCAATGTCCCAGTAGGGATACTAGGTTATAGTTTAGGGGAGCCTCTCTAATGGTATGGACTTGCTGGCCTTTTTGCTTGCTTTGTACTGGTGGGGCTGCAACTCGGGGCCTCGCTAGGCAAGGACTCTACTGTTGAGCTATCCACCCAGCTCAGCATCACACTAGAATATTTAGAATATTTTAAATATATTAGACTATTAACCTTCTAAAGTATTAACTAGTACATAAAACACAAATAATGTTGCTTATTAATGAAGTAATATTCAATACCTGCATAAACAATAGTAATCATCAGGGAAACTAAAAACTACAAAGTATGTCGCCATTATTTCTTACAACTGCACATAAATTAAAACTGTCTCAAAATAAAGAGTTTAAATGGTTAAAAAACACCGGTTGCATATTTCCTGCTCCCTACACTAGACATGGTAGCAGACTCCTATAATCCCAGCACCAGGGAGGCTGAGGCAGGAGGATTATGGTGAGTTCAAGGCCAGACTGGGCTACAGAGTGAGCTCGGGACCAGCCTGGATTACAGAGTGAGATCCTCAAGAAACAAACAAACAAACCCACTTTCTTCTGCTTCTGCTATACCGAGATAGAAAAGGGTATTGAAGCAGACATTAGGAGATTTTGGAGCAGTGATGGAATGTTAAGCATGTTAAGATGCTTAAAAAAAAAAACGGAGGGTGGGGGGAATAGAAATTGTACTTTACTGTGACACCAAAAAGCTAAAAAATAAATTGTCAGATGGCAAGCAAAGAGAATTCTAGAGAACAATCCACTCCCACCCTTTTTCATTTCCCAGTTGGGACGTTACCCGTACAAGGGCAACTTCATGATTTACTCAGTACACATCAGCATGCCGGAGACCTACCGTAAGCCTCTACCCACAGGGTGCTTCAGCGTTATACTTACCAGTACTGGCTAGTAAGAGCCAGCCTCTGAGTCACTGTGGTAAGCGCTAACACGGACCCCGCAATCGCTGGGTTCCAAGTGTTAGACATGCATTACTTAACACAATCCTTCACCGACTCTGTACGAGAGGCGCGATCTTTGCTTCTATCTTATGAATGAAAGAAGGCAAGGCTTGTGGAGGGGGCAACAACCTTGCCGTGGCCACTTCACTCATAAACTGTAGAACCAGATGAAACACTGTGTCATCCTGACTCCAGAACCCAAACTCCTTCCCCCAGGCTGCATTATAGTCACATAGAAATTTCAAAGCACACACGGGTTAACCGGTGAAACAGAGGTACAGGCCAGCAAGGAAAGGGAGTACCAGATCCAGCCGTTCCTCGTTTTCTCGCACATTGAGGGCCAGAGTTCAGTACTCTGCTGCAGAAACAGATGGACAATATTTGGTACTGAAGTGTAGTTTAATTTCAAGTTTCACAAAATGCAGGAAGCTGAGACTATGTCATCCCTGCCCTCATTGGACCAGGCTGAATAGCTGGAACAGCCTGAGCTTGTAGAGGGATTCCAGAGAGAAAATAAAGTTAGGAAAGTTGTGCAGCAGTAGAAGAGGAGGTACTCTAAGTTCCCTGATAGTGCTTGTTATGATTCGGATCTGGAATGTCCTCCCAAAGGCCTCAGATATTTATATTCGGTGAGTTATTTATGGATTCCAGGTGCTGTCAGAGGTGGGGCTTGGTTGGGATGGGTGGGTCACCGAGGGCGTGGCCTGGGAGGGGGTGTTCCTGCCCTGGCTTCTTCTATTCAGACTTTTGGAGTACTGTGGATTGAACCCAAGGCCTCCCACTGAGTGACATTCCCAGTGTTTTCATTTTATTTTTGAGACAGAGTCTCATAAAGTTGTCCAGGTTGACCTCAAACTTGTGATCCTCTGTCTCAGTATCCTGGGTAGCTGAGATGACAGATGTTCACCACCACACTCAGTTATGACTTTACATTTTTAAAATATTATTTGTTTAATAATATATGAGTAAGGTACAAAGAGAATTTTAGAAAATAGATGTGGTACTGTTGAAGCTACCATAAACTAATCAGACCTTCTCCATCCTTTTCCATACAGGTGATCACAAGAGAACATTGTCATATCATGAAATAATAATAATTTAGACCAGAGCTGCCTATTCTTTTGACCTCATCAGAACCTTCTGTCCTTTGGTTCCTCCACCTTTCCCAGCCATCAACCAATTGTTGGTTTCCTGCTCATTGTATGTAATTCTAAGCATTACGGTTTCCATATTGTTTTCAATTCCTGACTAATCTCCAGGATATCCAGCCAACCACCTTCTCCATGTGTATACCTGAGTTCTGAACGTATTTGAGAAAGATCTCACATGGTTTCCTAGTCAGCTTGCTCTCCTGCTCTAACCTATCGCTACTTAAGTCTCAAACATGTTCTCACTCTCTTCCTATGTCCAATCTCCCCTTTAAGTTCCTCACACATGGAGGACAACCTCACCCTCACACACAGAAAAAATACTGCCAGATTGGAAAAAAAAAATCTCTCCACTTACCTTGGTTGTAATTAGACTTTCTCTTCCTATCTAAAGCTTATCCCCCTCTCTGTGTCCTGGATCTCATTCCCGTCTTCTTAGGGCCTTCTAGATAGTAATTCACAGCCATCCTCACACCTACCTCACCTCCATCTCCTTCACTGCTTCCCTCAGGTTAGCATTTCGACATGCACAAGGTTCACTCTTCTATGATGATTAATTTTATATGTCAACCTGACTGAGCTAGAAGATGCCCAGGTAGCTGGCACAACATTATTTCTGGTGTGACTATAAGCATGTGAATTTGGAAAGAAGACCCAACCTCACCACGGTAGGTGGGCACCATCGCACCCATTAAAGCCTCACAGAAAAATGGTACGGAAGAGAGATGACTTTCTTTTCTCTCTACTTGAACTGAAACATCCATTTCTCTCTGGCCCTCAGACAGCAGTGTGCCTGGTTCTCAAGCTATGGATTCAATCTAAGATTTACACTATTGGCCCTTCTGGTCCCCAGACCTTCAGACTTGGAGGAGAGCTTATAGCACTGGCTTCCCTGGTTCCCAGTCCTTGTGACTGGGGCTTCCCCACCAGCTCCTGGCTTCCAGCTTACAATCAGCAGTTACAAGGTTTCTCATTCCCCATAATTGCATAAGCAAATCCTTCATAATAAATCTCTATCTATCTATCTATCTATCTGAAGAAACATTCGGTTCTTTCTGATCCATTCTTCTCTCTCTACCCTCTTCTCTTTTTCTTTACCTTCTCAGTTAAACTCCTACAGAGATTTATACATATTAGCAATCTGGAGGCATGACCATTCCCTCCAGCATGGATTCTACTTTTACTAAGGTCACTAATGTCAGCAACAGTCACCATGTCATCAAACCCATTCAAAATGGAGAAACAAATATCTCCACAAAGAGTTAAAATGGATCACCTTTCCATGGTTTCATTTTTCCTTATGTAAAACTGTAAAATATAGAAATTATAAAAACTGGCACCTCATCACAAAAATCTAGCCAAAAATAACTTACAATTACACTTAGAGTGTAACAATAAAAAAATTTAAAAGTTAAATGTTAAAAATAGATGTGAAAGAAACTTTGTAATATGGAAAGTTGCTAGAGAAAGCCATAAAAGAGATTTTTACTGGCCTTAACCTTTTTCCTTAGTGATTTTCACATGGCAAAATTAATGAATGCTAATTTCATAATGAAAACAAAAGTCATCTGGTCCCTAATGAAACCAGTGTTGAACATCTTCCTCCTTTGCAAAAACATAAACAAGTACATTTAACACATATATAGTGGCTTGCATCAGAGAAATGCATATAAAAACAACATTGAGGTTGCAGAGGTTGCACCTCACACCAGTTAGAATGGCCTACATCAAGAACTCAGAAAAGAGCAATTATTGGCGAGGATGCAAAAAAAGAGAAACTCTACTCCACTGGTGATGGGAATGCAATCTGGTATAACCACTATGGAAAGCAGTCTGGAGGCTCCTTAGAATGCTGAGAATGGAAATTTCATTTGATCCTGTTACTGCTCTATTACACCATATTCCCAAAAGAAATAAAGTCAACATACCAAAAAGACACATGCATGTCCATGTTTATAGCAGCATAATTCATAATAGCCAAATTCTGGAAGCAACCTACCTGCCCATCCATAGAGGAATGGTTAAAGAAAAAATGGTACCTATACACCATGGAATACCATGCAGCCATAAAGAAAGACAGGCATGAAGCATTTGAATGAAGATGGGGCCACCTAGAGTCAATAATGCTCATTGAAATGGGCCAAGCACGAAAGACAGACTACAGATGGGTGTCCTTCTTATGAAATGCACAAAAATAATAACATAAAAAGGCCCAAATAGGAATGGCAGGGTAGAAAGAGAGGTAAAAGTCAGATAGGAAAGAAGTGAACCTCTGATAAAGGGGTGGATACAGATGCTCACTAATTCCCCAGATCCCATGGTTCTAATGTGTTACAGAATTTGAAATTCATGTATTTACAAAAAAAGTTTTAAGTTTTAAAAATCAAATATAGTGGCTTGACTTGATTGCTATTCGGTTTGCTATAGTTTTTTATTAAATTTATTTTTATGTCAGGCCTAGTTTTAGACTCAGAGAAATTGAGCAGAAATAAGAATTCTAGTATGCCACCCTGACACACACCCACGTACCCACCACTGCCACTCCTGCACCCCCACTATCAGCATCCTTCCTCAGCACGGTGTACTGTTACAACCCATGAACTGACACTGACACATCATTGTCATGAACAGGTCACAGCCAGGCTCAAGGCTCACTCTTGGAATGTCTTACACATTCTATGACAAACATATTGACACGTGTCCACCATAACAGTGTCATAAACGAAACACTTCCACTTCCTTACAAACCTGCTGCGCCCTATCTATTCATCTCTCCCTCCCTCCCAAAGCTAGGCACCCACTCACCCCTTCACTGTCTTCAAGGCTTCACCTTTAACAAAATGTCATAAAGCTGGACTCATATTGTTGGGGCATTTTTGGATTAGCTTAACTGAGTAATACATCTTGAAGTTTTCCCCATGTCTTTGTATGGCTCGATGGCTCATTTCTTTTTAACTAAACAATATTCCATTGTTTAGATGTCTTGGCAGCATCCTACAAACAACTATGTGAAGATTGTCTGTGGATCCACTTTTCAACCCACTTGATTAAATACAAAGGAGGTTGATTTATGAAGCTTATGATGAGAATGCTAAGTTTTGTAAGAAACTCCCAGCAGAGCTAGCAGAGGGAGGCACACTCTAGTCCCAGCTCTCCAGAGCAGAGGCCAGACCATGAGTTTTAGACCAAGCTGGTCTGTCTACACAGCAAGACCCTGTCTCAAGAAGAAGGAGGAAGATGAAAGAGCGGGGGGGTGGGGGGGAGGTTCCAGCAACAATCATCCAAAGGGTTGTGCCATTTGCACTTCACAGTGAATGAGCAATCTCATTGCTCCAGGTAAGTTTTTATAGAATTAAAATAATTCTACAAACATTGCCCTGAATCTTCCCTTTATCTCCTCACACAAATTATGGATATCTCATACGTTAGTGATATATATATATATATATATATATATATATATATATATATATATAGAGAGAGAGAGAGAGAGAGAGAGAGAGAGAGAGAGAGAGAGAGAGTAGTATACATAGTATTTCCAACTTCTGGCTCCTTTATTTTATCATGAGCAAATTAAAATCTCAGTATATTCACTTTCTGATATTCTCCCATGACCAATTCCCTTCTTCAGTAGACAGAAATCTCCTACTGCATGATAATCTTGGAATGTAAACAAGGATTTCCTCTACATGCCTAAAAATCTTCCTGCAAAAACAGTCCTCCTGTGACTATAGTACATAGCCTACCAGCTTTGTTTTCACCAGGACTCATGAGCTAAGATTTTTTTCTTCTTGTAGCTTCTTTCTGCAGACTTTGCCAAAAGCAGACATTTCCACAAGGTCAAAAATTCACCTGCCTAAACTAAGGGGAGCTAAGGGGGCTGACTAACCTCTTATCTCTGTATGCTCAAAACTAATTAACTTGATTCTGATTTTCCTGGTTTTGTCAGTAAAATAACACTGAGAATTGCTAAAAATATATATCATTACCCAGAAGGATTGGTAGGAAGATGATACGTATAAAATGTATTTAACTGTGTAAAACGTATAAATTAACACAGTTTTGACACAGTATTGTCTGAGCCCTTGCAAACTCATAATTAAACCGCAACATCTATGGCAGAAATGTTTCCTTACTGAAAGGTAAATAGCTCCAGGGCCTTTGGTTAGTATCTTGACAAATGAAGTAATTAGCAAAATGGCTCTGCTCTGGAAAAGCAGGCTAAGAAACGAGAAATGTTCAACACCCTTAGTCATTAGAGAAATGCAAATCAAAATAACATTGAGATGTCATCTTCCCAGGGAGAATGGCTTCCATCAAGAACTGAAAAAGCAATTCTAGCAAGTGGAGGCCCTGAATTTGATTCCCCAGCACCACATAACCACATAAGCTGGATGTGGTGGCACACGCCTGTAATTCCAGCACTTGGGAGGCTGAGGCAGGAAGATTGGTATGAGTCTGAGGCCAGCCTGTGTTCCATAATGAGTTCAGGACCAGCCTGGACTATGGAGTGACACCCTGTCACAAAAACAAAATGCAAAAATATAAGCAATAGATGCTGGCCAGGGTGCAGAGAAGGAAACACTTTTATATTGTTGCCGGTGGGGCTGTAAACTAGTACAACCAGTATGGAAAGCAAAATAGAGATTCCTCAGGAAACTGAAAAGTTATTCCATTTGACCTATGACATCTCCTCTGGGTACCTTTCCAAAAGCGTGAAAAGCAGCATATAACAGAGATACACACGTACTCATGTTACTAGAAGCACAATTAATAATAGTTAAATCATGGAAAATGATGAAATATCCATCAATGGATTAAAAATAATATATATAATTGAGTACTACTCTGCCATAAAGACAGATTTGAACCATTTGTAGGTAAATGGATACAACTTGAGATCGTTATGCTTAGTGAGGTGAATCAGATTCAGATTAAATATCATGTGGTTCCTCTAATATGAGAAACCCAGAATACAAATAAGTAGGAGTCAAGCAGGTGAGATGTTGGGAGTCAGGGAGGATAAGGGAGTGGGTGGGAGAGCCCAAGAGAGGGAGAGGGAATGTGAAATTGCTGTGATGTGTATGCGCACAAACTTCTCAAGTTCAGTGTAACCGCTGTGTATTACATATACAAACCAATAAACATGGCGGGGGGTGGGGGGATCAACAAGGAATGCACATCATCCATACCCATTTTTTTCTTAAAAATTAGATGCAGTATACTTTTAATTCTTGAGGCAAATTGATATGCATATATATATATATATAATTCTGATTTATCTTTCTAAGAAACCTTAAGGAATCCATATCATTCTATCCATAATGTTCGCTTCTTAGGAACAAAATTAGGATTTCACCTAAAAGAGTCAAACCATTTATTTTAAAAAGATGTCTAAATGCTAATCAGATACAAGGTCAATAAAAAGTTTGCACCCACACAGACCAGATACTTCCTAGCTTTGTCTGGAAAAGATACGAAGCAATTATTTTTTGGCTTTGTAGATTTGATGGTCTCTGTCTCAACTACTTACGATCATACAAAAGATTGAAGACATATCAACAGAGTGGGTATGGCTGCATTCCAATTAAATTTCATTTATAAAAACTGGCAGAGAGCCAAATTTGGCCCGGAGACTATAGAGTTTGCTGGCCCTTTGCACTTTCCTCTATAACTGGGAAGAAAGAAAAAAGCCTGAGGAGAGACGTAAATAGTCTCTGCAGGTTCTATTTTCCCGTCTAAATCAAAGCTCAGGGTCCTGTGCTTTCCCTACAACTGATTTCCAAATAGCACCTTGCCCCTGGGGCCTGTGAGAGAGACTCTGCCTTTGTCGTGCTTGTTAGTATACCCGACTGTACCCAGGAGCCAGGGACGAAGTGAAGACATTTGCCGAGAAACGGTCTGTAACATGTGACTCCCTCACTTCAAAAGGACCCTCTTCTGGCTCAAAGGCATTTCAACCCAAGGGCCTGCTTCTTCCTCAGAGGAAATCAAGGACCTGAGTGTCATCCTGCCATCTTGTGGCAAGCTGGAGCATGCACAGGGATCTCATGGGACAAGACAAGGGAACCAACCAGCTAGAATGTTTGCACACTTTGTAGCAGGAGCTGGATGGCGGGGCTGCACAGGGAGCCAAGAAAGAGCTTACAATCTGCTGGAGGAGAATACTGGCCCCCCAAAATATGGAAACATGCAAAACGACAGGCATAACAATAGTCTGAAGGACGTGTGGTTCGTGCTCTGGAAAACAATAAAAGGCAGGAAAGTGGACAAAGTGCCCTGAATTTACTCTAGCAGAGAATAAGGTGAGCAGAGACTTCAGATAAGAAAAAGCAAGGGAAGATGAGTCCAGAAAGAGGAATACTCCATGAGAAAAAAAAAGCTCATTCTGGAAGAATGCAAGCGGGCCCCTGGAATGAACCGAGGCTGGTAGGTAGAGAAGGCTCAGAAACACGAAAACGGGCAATGGCAGCTTTTATCCTACAAGTGGAGCCAAACCGTAAAATGGTTGTAAGCCAGGAGGAGTTTCGGTATCCAATGCCCATATGAAGAAAGAGCTCTCTGGGTATGATTTGGAGTCTAATCAGGAGCCAGGGATTACACAACAATTGCAACAGGAGATGTTTACTATCAGTTAGTTATTAGCTGTTTAACAAGAGGTTGGTGTTCTGTGGGATTTGTCCATGAGAAATAAAGAAAACTGGAAAAAAGAAAAATAGCCAGGCCTGGTGGCACAGGCCTGACAACCTAATGTTCTAGGAGGCTGAGGCAGGAGCAGACCAAGTTTAAGCTCAGCCTGGGCAATTCAGCAACTTAGTGGGACCCTGCCTCAAAATCAAAACAAAAAACAACAACAACAACAACAAAAAAAAACCAGGATGGGGATGTGGGGAAGGCTTGGGTTTCATCCCAAGTATCATGAGAGGGAGAAACAGAGGGGGGTGGGGGTGGGGGGGAGAAACTGATACAAAGAACAACCAGCCACCATCCAAGAAGGAGCTGGGGCTCCCAGGCCTAAGATCCTGCGTGGCTGGAGAAGTCATGGCTCACTGGATGGCAAGGAAGTCTCAATGGTAAAACTTCCTGAAAATATTCCCCCTAGAGCACCAGAAAAGCCTCTCAAAAAAGAAGTGGGTCTCCAGAGTGTAGAGAAATGGGGTAACAAAATGGAGGAGATCAGGACAGTCAGGCAGGTGGCAGATCCACAGCCCAGAGTGACAGAGCACTTCTTAGCACTGGGCACAACCCCTCTCCTTGGTCTACAACCTGCCATGTAATGATCAACACGCGAAGGTCACCGTGGGCTTGGCGACCTACTTCTGCTCCCTTGCCTGTAAAAATGCCCGCAGCCTCCTCAAGGGGGTGGGGAGGGCATCGCGATGAAGCGTGCCAATTTCCCTGCATCTAATCGTCTTTTTGTCCAACTACCAGACCCAAGGCCTCCCGATCCCGATCCCCTGGGGCAGCGCCCGAAGTCCGTCCTTGACGCCCGAAGCAGTCTGCTATGAAACTTGCCCGGAGGCTCCCCACAAAGCTGTGGGCACTGGTGGCTGCTGGCTGCGGTGCGCAGCAGCGGGGCTCAGACGCGTAGAGGCGAAGATGCCCACGGCTGGAGGGCGCCGAGAAAGCCAGATAGGACGCCGGAGCCTGCCCAGGGCGGCCCAGCCAACCGAGGGGACAGTGGTCCCCCTTCCGCGTCCCTCCAGTGCCCTCTGCTGACGACGCTTAGCCTGCGGCCCGCGGCCGAGGAAAACGTTTCAAGACCCAGCTGAGGAGGCCACGCAGAGCGGACTGGGAGGTGAGAGGCCGTAAACTGTTAATCAGCCCATGTTGGCTTCCGTGTGGAGAGCTTTCTAGAAGAGCAAGAGCGGATGCAAAGAGACCAGCAGGGGCTTCCATAGCGCAGGGCAGGAAGCGGGAAGCCGTAGTGACCAACGGGGACGAGGAAACACGCGAGCAAGGTCCCCAGGGACTGCAGGAAAGACGCCAGGCCGCGTGCTCCGTGCTCCCACGCTCACGGGGGCGTCAGGAAAGGCTGCCTCGGGAGACCGAGGGCGGGAGGGCCAGCTGGGACGAGCCCAAGGTGAGCCTGGCAGCACGGCCGGCCGGAGCCAGCTCTGGGAGTATGGAAGGCTCAGGCCTTGCGCGGCTCTGGGACCCAGGCTTGCCAGGCAGAGCCAGGGCGTTGGGTGCACCGAAGCTACTCCCAGTCCCTGCGGGCAGGACCCAGCCAGGCCTGCCAGGCAGGCTCCGGTCCAAGATGTCAGCAGAACCAGAGCCTCCCTCCCTTGCAGCAAACTGTCGCTCCTCTACGTAATCATGCTTTTAAATAGATTTTTTTAATCCAGCAATTCTGGCCCCCAGTGGCTTCATGCAGAACTTCAAGAAATAACTGGGGGACTTTTTACTATCTGATACTAAAAACATTCATAGGATATGCCTGAGATGGTCCGTGGGGAAAGCAAGCCCCCTGCGCCCTCCTCGAACTCAGCTCTTACAGCGGCTCCCGAGGAAAGTGCGCTGGGAAAGCGCCGCTCGCGATTGACCTGGCTTTGCGTGGTACCACCATGACTCGCCTGCGTTCAGGGGTCACCTTGGCTTCAGGTGGCACTGAGCGCTGTCTTTATTCCGTGGCGCAGCTGCAGCAACAAACCGAAACTCTCTGGTTGGGAGTTGGGGATCCTGTTGGGTCTACAAGGTGTTGGCTGACCTGGAAGCCACCTTAAAGAAGACAGGAAATTGAAAAGACAGGAGAAGGGAGGTTTCTGAGACTTTCTTGGGCGGGATCTGCTAAACAGTCAAGGTCATGACGTAATGTCTCTGCCTCAAACTTAAAACTTTAACAAAGCAAGGTTTCATCAGACCAGTACAACTTCCGTGTGCGGCGACGTCCCAGCGGCGGGTGCTGTTTCCGATGGAGCACTTGCAGAGGTTCCCACCCACGCCTCTCCAGCAACCTGACCTCTAACAGGACCGTGTCAGCCCCTCTCCGGAGGTCTCAAGGCTGGAGAAGGCCACTTCAGGAACGTACTTTTTCAAGGGAACGCCACCCAGATCCCTACTCTTTGTCCAGAGAAAACTCGCCCTGGCGTGCCTTTCTGTCTCTATAAGGACAGCGTGTTTCCAAATTCAATTCGACCGGGCTGAAACGACAAAGCTTTAATAGCTTAGTTGACAACCACGGATAACAATTCCAGGAAGAATGCATAGAGCGTCTACCAGAAGGAATTAAACTTCTCATTCGCGGGGGTAGGGCTGCAAAAATAGCTCATCGTGTGCACATTGCATGTTTAACAAATTTAATATTGGTAGACGGTTACACTGCGACCAACTTTTCTTTTTAACCGAATTCCTAGAACTCACAGGACTGAGCCAAGCGCTCCCGAGGCAAGGTCGCCCTGGGCGGTGGAGCAGGCAGAGCGCCCAGCAGGACAGCCGCTGGTCTCTGTCGTTGAGCATCTGCGCGCCCGAGGCGCGCAGTCCCCGGAACTGCGCAGCCCGTGAACCCCCGCCCCAGGGAGCTGGACCAAAAACCAGCGCTCATCTAATCACCTGGGAGCTGGCAGGGCTCCGCGGGAGGGAGCCTATCAAAGCCAAGCTCCGCCCCTCCCGCTCCTGCAGGTGAGCCGCTGTTCCGGCCCTCAGCTGTGAGCGCGAAAGTACGGAAAAGTCCCTATTCCTTAAAGAGCGTCGTAACTCGCAGCTCTGTTACCTGCTTACTCTGTTGGGCTTTTCCTCTCCGAGACTGATCTCGAGGGCTCAGACACCTTCACCTCCCCTGGAACTCCTAACTGGCTGCCACGCCTGTGGCTTTTGACCTTTCTCACCTGGGCTTTCTCCTCCAGCTGTCTCCGCCATCCTTTATAAATAAGCCTGGGGGTGGGTGGGGGTGTGTGCGATCCGGCTGCGTGTCTACGCCCTCCACGACGAACGCCTCCCCCGGCCCCCTGCTGGCTCCCAGGTCCCGGGAGGCCTGTTTTCTTTCACTGGCCACGCTTTGGTGGCCTGCTAACCATTCCCAGGCCTGCCCCCCTAACCACATCGTTTCTCTGAGCCTCAGCGCTTCGGCTCTCCCACGGCCGCTTCCCCCTCCCCAGGTTACAGACCGCCTCTTCCTGCACTCCGCAGGCCGTGGATGTCATCCTGGACCGCCCCACTCCAGGCAGGAAGGAGCCACGCTAAGCTCCTCTCCTTCCATCAAACCCGTTGTAAGCCCAGCTCCCTGGGACCCAGACGCCGAGACTCAGGCTCGGGGGTGATTGAGAAGAAGCACCTGTGACCGATGAGGTTGGAGGGGGTGGGGAACAGTGGAATAGTGGACGCTGCTGCGCGGGGGCCATAGCCGTTCCTACCACAAGCTCCACCTGAGGCCACAGGCCCGCCGTTTCCCACTTCACCTGTCACAGGATGTGCACAGGCTTCAAGAGGGGCCTGATCTGCAGTGAAGTAGCCGCCAGCCACCAGAGGTCTCAGCCTCTGAGGGTGGAGGGACGAACCCTGAAGAGGGGCTGGGGCATCACACCTCACGGCTCGCCACACCCCTCAGACTCAGCCACCACATGCTCAGCCTAGTGCTGCATTTCACCTCTCAAGATCTGTTTCCAGATGACTCTGCTGTTCAAAACCCACCTGAAGCACCGTGTCAGGAGCAGGGCCATGGTGCACTGTGTCGGGGACAGAGCCATGGGCAAGGCAAAGCCGCAGCTCCCAAGATCATTCCGGTCTACTGAGCGCTAGAAAGTGAACAACTGCTCACATAGACACTGAGTAAGTGTTCCCATAATCACGTAATGGGAAATGCGCCAGAGAGTTGGAAAAGAGGTAGGGAAAGATTCCCTGAAGAAACGTTTGAAATGTCTGAGTAGAAATCTCAAAGATAAAGAGGAGTTCATAGTGTGTTCTGGGTGTTGGATGGTGGGAACGAGAGGTGTGTACAGGCCACAGGAAATGCCTGTGCAAAGGTCCTGAGGAAGGTAAGACAAAGCACTGGAGGCCCTGGAAAAGGTTACCTTAAAGAGGGAAACTTTCTCTTCTTCACTCTCTGGCAAGTTTCCGATTACAGGATCACAGAAACACTTAGTTTTGTGCAAGCAATTGTTCACTTTCCAACCAGCCTACCAGGATCCTGAGGGCGGAGACTTTGCCTGCTCACTACTCTGTCTGAAAGGCAGAAACCAGGGGGAATAATACAGAGACGAGGGTGAAGACTCGACCAGGAGCCTGATCCTCTGGAACCATTAGTTGAGTCGATTTTCCCTAAAACTAATGAAAACTACTGATTCTAATTTTCACATTGTATACTGATACACCTTAGTTAGGCAGAATATTCAACTGTCAATCAATACAGATGACATGGACCACACAGGTAACACAAAATGGCTTCTATTAAATTCTGCTAATACTAAGTGCTGAGGGCAAAAAAATTAAATCTTTAATGCAGATATTACTACCATAGGCTGCTCCTTTACCTCTAAAAGCTACTGTGGTTCTTCTAAACAATAACCAATTACTGAATGTTCACTAAATGCTAGTGGAAGTGTTTTTGCAATAATAACATGACTTCATAAAGCATATTTACAAGGCAGATACTGGAAAATGAAATCGAGAGAATATAACTTGCCCAATCCTCATAATTAATAAATGGCAGAGTAAGACATGAAACCACATATCCAATCGTAACGCTGAAATTCTCCATCTAAGCTTTGGGAAAGACTCCAATTAATGTGACTTTACTGCCCAAAGCCATGAATTTCCTCCCTCAAAGTCTGCTTCAGACTTCCTTCACACATCGGTGCCAACCTTACTTAAACCTATTCAGAGCACACACACCCCTAACACCGGCAACAAACACCAGATTATCTTTTGAGGCCCCCTAGAACCGGGCGTTGCCCCATAAGTGATTAGACCTAAGGCCGACTTCCTCTCCCCGACCCTACCAGACCACGATGTAACGCCTCGCTTTGATTACAACTTGTGCTAAAGAAGCAAGAACGCCCACCTGCATGCGGATCGAATGAGGAAAACCACTGTAATTTATTCCTAATGAAATTAGGCTTATTTCACGATCCCAGCTGCAATATTTTGTGTTTAAGTGTGCCCTCACTTCCTTATCAAGAGCCCGTAGACCAAACCGGTGTATAAACAATTACGAAAATGTCCACTAGATGTCAACCTTGAGCTGCCGTGGCGTTTCCGGGAACAGGATGAAGAAAGCTGTTGGAAATGGTGCCCAGCTCCCTGATAGAATATATCTGGAGTCTGGCTGATTGCCTTTGCAGTGTGAATGGGTGGTAGTTTTGTGTGTGTGTGTGTGTGTGTGGAATGCATTATGTGATTTTCCAACAAGTAAAAATGAAATAGAGTATGTCACCCCCCTCCTCCAACGGGACTCATCAGAATAAAAACCCCAAGTCCTCTGCACCCAAATTCCTCCCACTTTCCTGTTTTCAGCCAGTCTCAACACACCTGAATCACTTCAACAGAAATAAATGCATGGTTGACTCATCAGGTGCAACACATTGGGACCATCTTACCAGAGACCTCTGGTACCTTTACTGCAAAGGAACAGGCTGGACCGCCCTGTTTAGAACTCTCCGTCCCCTCGCCTTTTGTTTTCTTCATAATACTTGTTGCCATTTAATATTAGGTTACATTCACTTACTATATTCTCTCTGGAATTAGGTTCCTGAAAATGGAATGTCTTGCACACTGCTTTGCATTCAAAGCCTGCAAGGGCACACAGCTCACAGGTGCTCGATAAATGACCATCTTTAAAAAAAAAAAAAAAAAGACCTTAACAATATTCAGAAAAGAGGCCAAAATTCAGAAGCATTTGTTTTCATTCAATAAACATTTATCTGTAATACAAAGAAGAAATGGAGACAGCTATGATGACAAGTGCCTATAACACTAGCACCCTGGGAAGCTAAGTCAGGAGTTGTAAGTTTGAGCCCAGCCTGGGGAGTTTAACAGTATAGTGAGATCCGGTCTCAAGTCGAAAAAAAAAAAATTAACAATGGGGGGAAGGCTGCTCAGATTTAACTTAGTATAGTTAAATCCCAGGTACAAAAAAATCATATTCACATACTGTTATGCACAAATCTGGCTTAACAAAATGCCTTCACAACGTGGATACTGGAAACTGACACCCAGAGAGTATAGCCTGCCTGAGTTCTCATGGTTAGCAAATGGCACAGTAAAATGTGAAGCCAAAAAAAAAAAAAATCAAAAATCCAAGTAGAAGACGTTTAATTCTTAAAACCTGCAGGTGTTTCTCTGGAGTAGGTGCCTCTGATTCCCTTCCACACCGGAAACTCCCTCCCCGTCCTTTGCTCTCGGTCTCCCTTCTCCGGATTCACAGCACGCTCTCCATTTCGACTGCTCTGGCTTTCGCCCTTAATTTGCAGTGGAGTCAGTGGGTTGTGTCTGTCTACAAACCTGAGGGTTGTTTCATGATTTGTATGTCCATTCCACCCATCCCTATGCCTCAGGCCACTGGTATTTTTTAAATAATCCTTTCTGCACAGAATCCTGAAAATTTGGAAAAATAATCTGTCACAAAAGCATAGGGCATGCTTTCCATCCAACAAGGAGCGAATTGCTCCTTATTTGGGTCCAAAGTTGTTTTAGATCCTAACTACTTTTAGCCTTTTTTCAGCCCTTACAAGCTGCCATCATCTGCAAGCGAACAGGGGTTGGAAGAGATGCTTAAGCTGGTTAGTACTGAAAGATCATTTTTTTAATGTGGAAGAACAACAAGTAAATCCTGGGTGATTTTATTCTAAGTACAGATTTGCCTGAAACGCCAGTGATTTCTTTTTACCTAGTAAAGATGCATGAATTTGAGGTAGAGTATTTTGGTGCATTTTCCTCATAAATTTACACCCTATAACTTTTTTGGATATTTTCTCCTGTAAAGAAAATTTAGTAGTATATTCAGACAGCCTACAAGCCTATCAATGTTTCCCTCTGAAATCTCTATTGCTTTGAACCAGAACCCAGGACATCCCGTGCATAATTGTGTTAATTTTTTTCCTTATTGGAAACATTCCAAATAAATGTGACTGCTTGAAAGGTACTAGTACAATTAAGTGTTGCACTCACTTTTGAAAGATTTTTTTTTACTTTACCTTAAAATAATACAAGCTACGTAAGCAAAAGTTTTTAGACTTAAAAAGATCTGAGACCCCGATAAATCATCACTATTGGCTCATGAGATAATTGAGATAACTTGGCTATTTTACAGTGTTTTTGCAGTGGACAAACTTTAGCCAGGAATAATTCTTTAATGGGCTCACAGCAAGAAACTAAATCAAACCCTACAGGCTGATGTAAGCCTGAATTTCTGCTTAGGGCTGTATGTCGTGTTCCTATTGAACTGAAGTAATTCAGAGGTTTGGAAACAAGTATTTTATACAGAATTCTCTCCTCTTTAAAGTAATGACATCACAGCCTAACCAGAGAAAATTCTGGAAATGATAGCCCAAAACAACCTCACAAAAAAGAGTTAAATTTGGAAGTTAGTCAACTACAAGACCTTTCTCCTGAAGCTAGGGGTGGAGGCGCTTGCTTGCTGTCCCAGCACTCTGAGAGGCTGAGGGATGAGGACCACAAGGTGGAGCCCAATCTGGACAGTGTAGAGACTTAGTGTGTCTCTCTCTCAAAAGAAAAAGAAAAAAAAAAAAAGACTAAAGATGTTGCTCAGTGTGAAGAAGGTCCTGGGTTCAATCCTCATTACTGCAAAAAAAAAAAAAAAAAAAAAGTAGCCACTCTTTCCTTCAAAAAAATTTCTCATGAAAACCCACCTCTTCATGTCTATACTTTTAACAACCACAGGTATCCCATCCTTCCCTCTGAGCTGTGATCTAGGTGCAATATTCCACTTGCCTTCCAGTCTCCAGTGGTCCTTGATTGTGGTCCTATGCCAGCTAAGTATTTCCAGTGCTCCTAATTAAGATTAGTACAACTCTGTGCAGCAGCCACCTTAACCGGGCTACATTCAACTCAGCCCATCAGGCCTCCAGAGTACAAACCAGCTTATGTCTTCAAATCGGACCCTACGATCAGGCATGGTGGGTTTTCTGGCCCCAAGGTCCTGTCTTCTCCCAAGCCCTGTGTCTTTGCCAGCTGCTCACTTGAGCCGGAGATCACAAGGACCTCCATTCCCACCCACAAATGTGCCTCACTGTTGATGAAATGGATGTGGCTCCCCCCAATCTCCCTCTCTCTCTTTCCATACCAGGTTGTGTAAGTCACCAGGGAGATTAAAGGAACTATCTTCTGTCCTGGGTTTAGGCCATCTTCATCCCAGTTTGTTGCAGATTCTGTGAGGTCTCTGTCAACCACCACATTGGAGGGAAGGACAGACCATTCCAAATCCATCTTGAAGCCACTGCACCTTTTTGATGCTATGACTCAGATTCGATGCGACAGACCACCAGGGATCAGAGCTCAGCCTCGAGCGAGCGAGAGGCTCTGGCTGCAACCTTGGCAGCTGATTTGAACAGCCGCGTGTACCTGAGCAGCTGGCCTTGGGGCTGGAACAGCATCTTCTATTGTGGTGTTAGCCGAAGAAAGCGCAGCCTTGGCCAGACTCCTCGGAAGACAAATAGTAAATGAGGTGAGGAAAACAATCCATTCTAAGAATGAGGAATAGCTTTTCTTTGGACAACCAATGAGCAAGCAAAAACTCTGGCCTTGGGCAAAGATATACAAGAGAGAGCAGTGCTAAATGGGCTTGGACTTGCAAGGCAGTTCTGCATCTGAAGGACTCTGGAGTCCTGCTTAACGGGGCAGGGAGGGGTGCTTGCTAGAGCCTGGAAGACAGCTCCTGAAGCCAGCCTCTCTGCAAGCAAGGGGACAGCCACCATGGCTGGAATGGCCAGGCCTCCAGGCAGACTCCACAGCACAGACACAGTTCCGTCTCTCAGGTTACAATGTCTCTCAGGCTACAACGAGGGATGAGTTGCTAAGGCTATCGCAGTAGAGCACAGAGCAGCAGCAATGTGCTAGGAATCAGAAACCTGCATTTCATGTATCAGCAATGGGGACAAAGGCCTGAAAATCCCTGCCCCCATCTTAGTCACACCTCAGTTCTCCCCTCTCCAGCTTCGTTACTGCTTTAGTGCGGGTACTTCTCTCACATTGAGAAAAATGCAGGACCCTACTAACTGGATTTTGCTGATCCGTAAACAATGCATCCCGTCTAAATCACCTATCATTGCACCTCTTAGCTTAAAAAACTCTACATGGGGCTTCTGGGTCAAGATGGCAGCGAGTAACAGAGCTGCACAATGTCTCATCGACCCACTTAAAAAGTTGAGAATTCAGTCATAAAACAGCTGCTCAATGTAGCTAGGACGGGGAGAATCCCAACAACTGAAAGGAGGACAGGGGAAGGTCAGAAAGCCCAAAGGGACATCAAAAGTGGAGGAAAAAAACCAGCAGCCTATAAGGCCACCCTAGGCTGGCTACAAATGGCTGGGAGCTGCAGTCATCTACAGACAGAGGAAAGCCCACGTGGAGCCCAGAACACCTAACCGAGCTAGGAGAGGAAGGAGCATCACAACAACTGACAGGAGGCTGCAGAAAGGTCAGAAATCCCGAAGTCATATCACAAGTGGAGAAAAATAGCAGCCTACTGGGTACAGCCTACTGGGTACAGCCCTGAGCTGCTGGCATCCACAGATCACAGCCAAGGAAAGCCAGGAGGTCAGGACCTCAGACTGAGAAACACGAATCCAGGAGAAGTGGGAGTTGTCAGCAGCTGGCAGCCCCAGCCTCCAAAAAAACACAAACCTGCAGGTACTGCACACTACAAGTGCAATGTGC
This sequence comes from Ctenodactylus gundi, assembly GCA_004027205.1. Taxonomy (NCBI): domain Eukaryota; kingdom Metazoa; phylum Chordata; class Mammalia; order Rodentia; family Ctenodactylidae; genus Ctenodactylus; species Ctenodactylus gundi. The sequence continues at coordinate 59,193 of PVKB01005496.1, read as the reverse complement.
ACTCCCACTTTGAAAGGCCTCCTGGAGCCCAGATCTGAATGTCCTAATGGGCAATGATGTAAGCAGGAGCCATTAAAAAAAAAAAAAAAGCCCAAGACTGCACTGATTAGAGCAAAAGAAAGCTCAGAAGAGCACATCAGGGCTTTACGGGTCACCCTTAAACAATGCCTAGGAAGAAACTGGCACAAGATGCAGTTGTAGAGAGAGAGGAGAAGATAAAAAATACTGCCGACTTCCTGACTATCTCAGTGTAGTGGGCGCACCTCCAAGGGAGGAGAGCCCTGACCTGGAAGAAGGAAGCCAAGACAGGCTGGAGAGCTTTGCTGAGGGGCCAAGGGAGAAAAGGAAACCTCAGAGGTCTTCAGACTCTCAGGTCCTCCTCACTGCCTATTCCCAGCACAGAACTAAGAGGAACCGCCACTCCCCACCACACACTGTCACAGCTGTTTAAAGAAACCTCTTCATTAAACTTCTAAAGTGAAGTCCCTCAACGCCAGAAACATGGAAAGAAGACAGGGCAACAGAGCACCCACAGAGATGACTGAGACCCCAGAAACTAATGTCAAGGGCCCTGAAATAGTGGAACTCATAGGGAAGGAAGTCAAAAAGCAAATAAACAAGTCAAACAACCAGTTCAAACAAGATATTCTCAAATGCAAGTATTGATCAGCATGCTTAAAGAGGATCTTACTAAGCAAATAACGCTTCTAGTGGAGACAAATCTCACTGAGCATATTAAGCCACAAATAAAAAGTTTGCTGAGGTAAATAAGGAAATCCAATATATGAATGAACATTTTTATAGAGGAGTGGAAAATAGAAATCTAGATGAAATTGAGGACATTAAAAATATATGTGACAACATGAGAAGACGACTCACATATTGTGAAGACAGAATTAAAGAATTTCAGACCTCGCAGACAAGGCTCAGGAAACAAATGATATAATTAGGCACGACTCCAAAATTAGAAATGAGCAAAGTAGCTGGATACAACAGCTGGTGGATAGTCCGAAGAGAACCAATCTCAGAATTATGGGTGTGGGAACAAGAGCAGAAGACAGCACCAGAGGTATAAAGAATTTATTTGCTAAAATAGTGCAAGAAAATTTCCCTAATCTAGGGGGAAAAAATTACCTTCCAGGTACAAGAAGCTTATAGAACACCGAACAACCTCAACCAGCAACGAGATTTGTCACGACATAACATAATCAGAACCTCAGAAATACAACATAATAAGAGAATATTAAAAGCAGCAAGAGAAAAACAGATCTTATTTTACCAAGGCAAACCCATTCCAATTACTGCAGATTTCTCAAGGCAAACTTTAAAGGCCAGAAGAGCCTGGAGCTAGATCTTTCAAGCTTTAAAAGACAGCAAGTGTCAACCCAGGTTATTGTATCTGGCAAAATTATCCCTGAAAATTGAAGACAAAAACATTTTATGACCAAGAATCCCTTAAGAAATTTGAGACCACTACCCCAGCATTATAGAAATCATGTGGAGGAATCTTTGAGAGAAGCAGAGAGAAAAGCAGCACCAAAGAAAAGGAGATAAAGGATATCTAAAGAGAACGAACGTGTAACAACAACAAAAATAGATTGTATTTGAATCATTTGATTGGTATCCTTCTAAAACAGTACTAGCTGTCTCATAAAAATCTGTGAATCTTCTCCCATAATTATTATTTTCTATAGTACATAAGTTTACAAAGCATAATAATTATATTCTACATGGGGAATTGGTATTAAATCTTTTAAAATACGTATGCAGCAAGTTAGGGATGGATAGGTAGGTAAAAGGATAAACCAAATCTGGCAAAACGTTAACAACTACTGAAATGTGAGTAAACAATTTATAAAAGCTAAAAATCTGAAATAATTAAGCATGCCATTCTATCTATTGCTTTAACTGTAGTATACTCATGTGATACAGATTTAAGTTCATTTAATGTAGCAAATTGATATAGACTTAAGCTTGGTTAATAAAGCAATTCACTTTTTTGATGTTGGATGTAAGTTTATCCTCTTAGAGGCAGAGAAATAAGCAGCACCAAAAACATGAAGGAAACATCTAAAGAGAAAAGTGTCACAAAATATAGATGGGTATTTGAATCATTTGACTGACATACTTCTAAAATAGTACCAGCTGTTTTTAAAAATCTGTGAAATTTTCTTACCTAATTATTATTTGTAATAGTATGCTGGTTTGCAAAACACAGTAATTACATTCAACATGGGAATTGGTATAAAATCTCTAAAATATATGTATGCATGAATTTATGGATGTATAGGTAGATAAAATGATAAACCAAATCTGGCAAAATGTTAGTAATTGTGAAATGTGAGTAAATAAGTTATACAAGTTTAAAAATTCTGAAATAACTAAGTATGCCATCGTATCTATTGCTTTAAGTACATTTATGTGATATAGATTTAAGTTCCTTTATTGTAGCAATTCACTTATTCAATCTTTAATGTAAATTTATCCTAAGAAAACTAATTGATATAATGATAACCTTTTGAATGTACAAAAATTTACCTTTCAGCACTCAGCTAAGGCATTTAAAATTTAACTTCTTTTCTTTCTCACATTTACTAACTTTCTGAATTAAATTGTTATAGCTCTTTTCTTAGGAAAACTGGTGGGTGAGGCCAGGTTAAAGAATCTCAACAAAGATTGAGCAAAATACAGGGGAAATAAAGGAACTTTTGGCAAATATCCCAATAAAGAGATCTGCTGGACTCAGAGTAGGAAGCTGAGCTGAAGAGTGGTGATTTGAGTGAAATGAGTCAGACGCAGATTAAATATGTTAAGCATTGTACGGTTTCTCTGATTTGGGAAACCCAGAATACAGGCATTCTATAGAACCACATGGTATGATAGTGGGAGTTAGGAGGTTTGGGGAGGGTGGGGGAGGCCCCAAAAGGGGTAGGGATTGTAAAGTTGATGCGATATATATGAGCACACAATACGCAAGTCCACTGTAAAAATTATGTATTGCATATGTAAATTAATTAAAATGGTGGTGTGGGGGGGGGACTCTACATGGGCTGTCTGTTTGGTTCATTTCTTGCCCTGGGGATCAAACCAAGATCTTGCACTCACCGAGTTACATCCCCAGCGAAGGCTGGGCTTGCATCTGTGATCCTCCTACGTCCACATCCACACTTGCACCACAGGGGCCGGCTTCCATGGCCTTCTACGCTTTTTGATATATAACTCAGAACACCCCAAAACCCCTCATGCTGCATCTTGGCTTGAATTCCATGTTACATAACTGATTTGTAGTAGGTCCTCAAACGTCACTATAAACACTTTGTCTAGCTTTCCTTGACACTCTCTCCCCAGAATGTTTCTTTGCTCCCCCACCATCCTTTTTTGAGTCTGAGCATGTGTCATCTCCTCCAGGATGTATAAATGTCCTTAAGCACAGCGACAACATCACTTGTCCATGGAGTCCTCACAGCCATCACACATGAGACTGAGTGTCTGTGGCCCAAAGATGAGCAAAACACAGTTTCTGCTTCTGAGAAGCAAGGTCTAATTAGAAGACAGTTATCCACATATAAGGAGAGCTGTCAATCCTCAGACGCTGTGCTTCATTTAGCATGAAGCCTTTTCAATTTTTATTCACTACAGTCCAGCATGGCTCAAGTTCAAATAGAACTGGGTGAAAACATAACGGTCGTTCCCCTTATTTGGAGGTCATGATCTGTAATTTTACTTAGCAGGCCAGGACCAATAGAAGCTTTAGAAAACATGTCCAGAAGGAAGGGGGAAGAAACATGTCAGTTACTTCACGTCACAGAATTACAGCTAACAGTGGTGCTGAGCGATATTTCACATAAGATGACCCAAGCTGGTTAGCTGACAAAATCACAATGAACTCAGGTTTTATTCTAAACTATATCACTTACTGTGTATGAATAATAAAGAAGCCAAAATGGTTCATATTTTAATGTATAGAAACTTGCTCACAGGGGTCTCTCTCTCTCTCTTCTTTCTCTCTCTCTTTCTCTCTCTCTCTCCTCCAGCTGGATATTCAAACCCTTCATCCTTTCTTCACCACTTACAGGAAGCAGACTCGTCCTTCCTTCCCTGCTCTGTGCGCTCTGGGAAGTGCTTCCGAGTGGGCATCATGGCCCTGTGGCATTGCATTGCTTTGTCTCATAGCAGAAAAGGGGGATATATCCTTAATCGTTTCATTTGAACAACGTGTTTAAAGTCAGGTATGCATACCTTCTAAAATAAGTAAATATGAAAGCAATCGGTTCTCTGCAGCCTGAAACTCTTACAGTAAGAACTGCTGGCTGGAATGATCCTTACATCCAGTGGGATGTGTAATGTGGTAGTCTACTATCTTTACATTAGGAAAAGAGAGTGAAAGGTAGAAGAAAATTAAGAATGTGGAATTTAACAATGCCCTATCCAAGAAGAAATGACAAGAGATGGAAACTCTATGTGCAAAAAAAAAAAAAAAAAAAAAAAAAAAAAAAAAAAAAAAAAAAAAAAAAAAAAAAAAAAAAAAAAAAAAAAAAAAAAAAAAAAAAAAAAAAAAAAAAA